>PVKE010027785.1:0-21385 GCA_004027555.1 Craseonycteris thonglongyai | reverse complement strand
TGCAAATGAACATCGGAGCCTCAAAGAGATGAATAACTTGCTTGAAGCCACTTATAAACCACTCCCTTCCAGCAATGCAAACCCTATGCTTTCTGTTTGCATTCCTCTCTGATATGAAAATGCCAGTGAAATCATACAGCTCTTTCTCCACACCAAAGGAATGTCCAAGTTTGAACGAAGTGTGCTTTCTGGAACATCTGCCAGCCTGGCTGAACAGGCAGGGGTGCCTTGTGGGTTACCATCCATCCAGGGTCTCTGACCACCTTAGAGGCCCAGTTAGTTTTGTGATACAGAGAATCTATTATATATGGAAAGCCAGTACATCATAAAAATGATCCTCTTGACTTGGCACCAATTTCATGCCTAGCATTTTACATTTATAGGCTTATGGCTGGAATTTTATATATTTAAACCAACCTTGTTTAGCACCAAAGCAGAGAATATGTTCCCAGGTATTTTATTTATTCAATGAAAATGTTTAAATATTGTGTGTTAGTGAGATTTGGGTGGTGAAAGCAATCATGGCATCTCTGATTTATTTTCTTTTCAGGGGTACCGAGCAGCTACTTGTGAGATACCAGAAAGGAGACAGGACAATCCGCATTTCCCTCAGCTGTCTCTAACAAGTTCTCCTGCCTCTTCCCAGTGAGCTCAGGTCTATGCCATTTGGAAATTCCTGCTCTTGGTCTAAGAACTACTCAGGAGGGAGAGCTCAGTTATACCTATGAACCATAACTCAATACCGATCATCTCTGAAGCTATGTTCAAGTTAGGATCATATGGGCAAAGGGAGGAGCAGAAAGAGAAATTTCTTTACTTTCCTCAAATGCAAGCACTTGTTAACCATAGTGTACAAAAAAGATAACGTATTATGTTGTATTCAAAGCCCCTTCATCGCTACTCTGTTGAGATTTGTCTTTTCCACAAGAAGTTTCCACAGTTGTCAAATGCCATTTAACTAGAGCATCTGGGGTTTTTTTTCACCAGACTTTGTTGCAGTTGATTATTATTTACCTGCATTTACTTAACTCTAGGGATCTCCCTCATATTATACAACTTCTATCAAAGATAAGTGAAGTATTCTCATAGATTTTACATGTTCGCTTTTCAGATATTCTTTATTGCTCAGAGAAATACGTTCTTATGGTAACATACATGTGATCAGGGGGTGGTGATGGCTGGGGCAAAGGAAGATGATTTCTAAATGATTAAAAGGTGACTGTTATTTTTCTGTCTTGTTAGGACTGTGAGAAGTCATAAGGCAGGATGAGTTTATTCAACTACTAACATTCTTGAAGGGTTGCTACATTCCACTGCTTAGGGATAAAAATTTAATGAGTCTCCTTCTGCCTCAGAAAGCTTTCAGTCTGTGTGCTAGCCAAGTAATGAGTGATTTCAGAACATTGTGCTGGGGGAGGGAAGGGCAAGTCATAAGAATAATCACAGGGTGCTAGTGACATCCAACTTGGTGTTGGGAGGTCATGAATGGCTTTATGGAAGAGACAGTGGTGCTTAAATGAGCCCTGAGTAGAAGCTGCCTGTGCAAAAAGGTAGGAAATAGCATTGGGCAAGATTCCAGACATGAGGAAGAGTAAGCTCAGGAACACTAAGCTGTTCCAGACATGGGGAGCATAGAGTAATGCAAGCCAGTGCTGGAGACAAACACAAGGGCCAGATTAAATTCCCAGGAAAGCCACAATACCAAGTAGGTAGTGATCAGAGGTCAATGTAAACAGGGATCGAACTAGCCTGGGAAAGCTTCATTCACAACAGTGCTAAAGACAGGTTGAGGGACAAGGAAAATACTAAAGAAAGTTTAGAGAGCTTCACTTGAAATGAATATTTTATTATGCAAGAAACAAAATATTCACAAACAGGGATACTTCAAACAAAAAGTAGTGTGCAGCTCAGAGGCATGATGTTACAAGATGACTTATATAGAGAAAATGAGAAAGTTGTTTAACTTTTAGAATAATTGCTTATTTCAATGGAGGTTTCCAGACAGTGCAGGACTGTTTAAAAGTGATTATCTCATATTATTGAAGGAAGATGATTGAAGCTCTTTTTATGATTATCAGAGGCATTTATAAGAAATAACCCAACTTAAGTTGTGCTTACATTCATGAAATAAGCAAGATTTAGTTTTGCTTATGTGGCTTAAATGGTTTTGTCTGCTTCAGAGACTTTAAGCCTGGTCTGTGTTGTATTTTATTTTAACTAAAGGAAATAAAATAAGTTGAGTGTCTACTACATGCCAGACACTGTATTATTTTATCAAAATTAGTACACAAACCCTTTAGCTAGTATAATTCTCATCATTTTGGAGCTGCGAAACATGGTCTCCTCAACAAGGTAGCCTGATACATGTCACACAGCTTGAGTAGTAGGTCTGAGATTCAAACTGTGGTCTAATTCCAGAGCCAGTGTTCTTTCCATCCATAGCAATATCTCCAGGGTAAGAGAGAACAACTTGTAAAGAACAAGATAGAAGTTATAGAAGTTATGGGAGTTAGAACTGGGCTTTATGTAACTACATGGAGATGAGGTAATATATGACACAAGACTTTTAGTACATGGACTATCTTTGGACAAACACATCGAAAAACTGTCATGGATGTGAGACATAAAGTTCCAATGTCAAGGTCTAGAAGAAGACAAAGGCAAAACCAAATCACTCTACAGAGGAAGTGAACTGAAATTTGGGATATAAGCAAAAAATTAGAAGTGGTGAGGAGTTAAAAAGGAAGAGTCAAGCACCATGCAGGAGGTAGAAACTACCGAAAAACAGTGGCTGGGGAGCAAGGCCCCTGGTGATGAGATGGCTGAGAAGTTTTTGAAGAATAGGAATGTCTAATATTTAATTATAATTTGTTTGTTGGTCTGTAAACTCTAATAATGGAACCAATTCTGTTATGATGGTGCATCTCACACACGTACATAGACTTGTGTTTGAGATAGACTCAAGTGATATGCCTCAACAGGAAGAAGAGGAGGACATCTTAGTGTGGAAGAAGAGGTGAGAACAGAAGGGAGGGCAGGTGTAGATGGAAAGCTGGTGTCTGATGTCTGTCCATAAGAGAAGGGGCATAAATGGGGTGATTTGGTCTTAGCCTGAGGTGTTCAGGACAATTATAAACAACCTCCTGCCCAAGCATCAATGATTGACAGAGAGATCGAAAGAGTTGCTAAATGGTTCACCTCATAAAACATGAGAATTCAAAACAATTTTATTTAAATCTGAAAGGGTAAGTTGACTTCAGCTGACATCTGGTTTATGACAAGAAGGTATTTCTAATGGAGCTGTTCAAGAATTAAGAGGGTGACATTGGGCAGCAGTTAATGTCCCATCCCTGGTAGTGTTAGGCAAAACAATATAATTATAACCCAGGTGTGGTGTTGGTGATCTGTGTTCAAATGTGGGACAAGGATAGGTTATATAATCTGCCAAACTCCCTCTCCTTCCTGAAAGTCCAGATTCTAAGTCTAGAAAAACAACTTATAAGGCTACTGTACATATTAAGTAGCCACAAAAACAGGACTTGGATTTGGAAATACCCAGTTGATAAAGCTCAGAGTGAAGGAGAAAGAAATTCACCTGAATAGGTTAAATGTAAAACTGAACCATTAACCAAGAAATGGATCCAGTTGTCTTCTTCCTGAGACAAGTTTCTGGTTCAGTCTCAACTCTCTCATGTAGCTTGTTGCTACTCCATAACTAGCGGTTTAGATTAGGCAGCCTGGGACTTGATTTGAGAGTAGGAGGGCAAATGTACCCATCTAAAAAGGGAAGCAACCTGTTGAGGATTTCTTTTGAGATTTGGATCTGGACCTAGCCACCCTGTTTCCCAGCTCATTAGTGATCCACAGGGGTGAAGGTACCTTGAGGGAATAAAGGCCCGCCATCTTTAAGAGAGAAGGAAACAAAGATGAAGAGAAAGATTGAGAAGCAGTAGTTTAAAGAGAAAGTCAGGAACGACTTTCTCCATGGCCTGGCCAGGAAAATACCCACCAGATGCTGTTTCAATCCTAGACTGTTTGCAAGGACAAGGTACATACAAAAATTATACTGGTGGGGGGTGGGAGGTGGGAGAAGCTTGGATTTTCTTTCAAAATGAGACCAAAATAGTATATGCAAGCTGGAGAAAACTACCTAAGAAAATACGATATCCTGCCAATGCTCAAATTGTATGTGTCAGCCAGGATGAAGATAGCTGGAGTATGTGAAATTAACAGATAAACCATAAATTTACAAAAAGCAGACTTTATTGGTTTGAATTTCAGCTTGTAAGGTATTTCCCCTCCCACCCATGGTAGAGCCACAGTGAGAATAGTCAGAAGTCACGAAGGAGGAAGAGATGCAAAGGACCTAAATCAACCACAGACTAGATCATCAGCTCTGGAAAATTGACTGTAGACCTCAAGCAATTTCTGATATTTGAATTAAGAATAAAAGTTCCCATATGAAACCAGACTAGGAAAGGCATTCTTGATGATTCTCTCAAATCAACTTTATCAACTGGGTATTTCCAAATCCAAGTCTCTCATGTGTTAAATTCCTACACTGAGCAGGACTGAACATGTCTCCGGGGTAGGGTCGGGTGGGGAGGAGTCAAGCCCTCAAGCCCTCTTTGATTAGGTTTGCAAGACCAAGGAGTTCAGTGCCCTACCTTGGCGGGAACTAGAAGCACATTTACAACCTTGCCTGGTAATTTCATAAGACTGAAACACATGTAAGCTACCCTTTGGCTTTAGAAATGTTTTTCTTCCAAGAAACTGTTTTTGAATTAGTGGAAAATATTAGAAGGCATGGCCACCCATCCTTTTTTTTAATAGGCACTTTGGAGTCCCCCATCCAGACCAGGCACCGTGTCTGCAGATAAAAAGATGACAGCACTATGCATGTCCTGGAGTAGTTTTGAGCCTGCAAAGAAGACTAAGACTCGGTAAAGTAATCACTGAAGTGCAGGAGTGGGCTCCTGTGCACATGTGTGCCCTGGAGTGTCAGGAATGGCCTCACAACAGAGGAGCAGCCTGGGCTGAGCAGCTGATGGTTGAGTGGAAGTTTGTCAGATGAGAAACAGGGGAAGGGCGTTTCAGGAGGAGGGACCAACAACGCCTCCCAAATGTGCCATGGAGGAAGAAACTGTAACAGTGGCCTAAAGAGAAAACGTAGCGTCAAGGTCAAAGGCTATGATGTACTCTGGCTATGCAAGAGTCTTCCTGGACAATGAACAAGTACGTGGTGAAACCCAAGTGCTCGCCTGCATTTGACGCTCAACACATCTAAAGACACTAATTCAGAGCAAACGGAAATAGAATGTTTTTTTTACATTTAGTTTTATTTTTAAATTACATCTGACATACAATATTATGTTGGCTTCAGGTGTACTGCATAGTGATGAGACATTTATATAACTTACAAACTCCTTATTCCTATGCATCTGGTTCCCATCTAACACCATGTATAGTTATTATAATGTTATTGACTGTATGCCCTGTGCTACACTTTACATCCCTGTGACCATTTAACTATAGATTTGTACTTCTTGATTTTTTCCCCTTTTGTACCCACCCCTCCCACCCTCCTCCCATCACCCCAACAAATCTAGTATCCATCTGATGCTACCCATAGTTATTGCAACATTACTGTATTCCTGTTATACCTTCCATCCCCCTAACTGTTATCTTTTAACCAAACTGAACTTCCCAAACCCTTTCCCTTATTTCACCCCCTCCCCAACCCTCCTCCTATCTGGTAACAAACCAAATGTTTCCTGTATCTATGAATCTGTTCTTGTTCCACTTGTTTATTTTCCTATTTGGATTTCACCCATAAGCAGTCAACTTGTATCTGTCTTCTTCTGTTTGACACTCCACTCAGTGCAATACCCTCCATGTCTTTTGAGTGAAGCTTTTAATCCATTTAAATTGAAGGTAATTGTTGATATGTAGCTATTGCCATTTAATTATTCACAATTGTGCTTTGTACCCCCATCTTAAAGTAGTCCCTTTAACATTCCTTGTAATACTGGTTTGGTGGTGATAAACTCCCTTAGCTTTTTCTTGTCTGAGAAGCTCTTTATTTGTCCTTCAAATTTGAATGATAGTCTTGCTGGTAAGAGTAATCATGGTTGTAGGTCCTTGCTTTTCATCACGTTGAATATTTTCTGCCACTCCCTTCTGTCCTTCAAAGTTCCTGTTGAGAAATCAGCTGACAACCTTATGGAAGCTCCCTTATAAGTTACTAGTTGCTTTTCTCTTGCAACTAGAATTCTCTCCTTGTCTTTTACCTTGACCATTTTAATTATAATGAGTCATGGTGTGGCCCTATTTGGGTTCATCTTGTTTGGGACTCTAATTCCTGGGCTTGTATGTTTGTTTCCTTTGCCAGCTGAGGGAAGTTTTCAGTCATTATTTCTTCAAATAGGTTCTCAATTCCTTGCTTTCCCTCGTCTCCTTCTGGTCCTCCTATGATGCAAGTGTTGTTATGCTTGATGTCCCAGAGGCCCCTTAAACTACCCCCATTTTTTTAATTCTTTTTTTTTTTCTGTTCAGAATGTTTTCTGCTACCTTGTCTTCCAATTTGCTGATTTGATCCTCTGCTCCATCTAGTCTGCTGGTGATTTCTTCTGTTGTATTCTGAATTTTAGCTATTTTATTAGTCATTACTGACTGACTATTTTTTTTTTATGCTTTCTATGTCCTTCTTTATAGTTTCTCTCTGTTGAAGTTTTCACTAAGTTCCTTAAGCACCCTTATAAACATCATTATGAACTCTATATCTGATAGGTTACCTGCCTCATCTTCTTTAATTCTTCTTCTGCAATATTCTGCCATTCTTTTATTTAAAATGCATTTCATTTTTTCCTCAGTTTGGATGACTGTATTTGTTTCTAGGTATTAAGTAGATCTGCTAGGTCTTCCAGTATTGCTGGGCAGCCTTACATAGTAGGTGCCCTGTGGGGCCCTGACACCAGCTCCCTTCTCACTTGTGCTGGGTGCTCCTGTAGATTCCAGCTTGCTGCCAATGCTGTGCTGGAAACTATTCAGCAAAAGCCTCAGAGCACACCAGTGCTCATCACCACCCACCTGGAGTCGGTGGAATTCAATAGTTTTCCAAGGAAGACTGCAATGCTGGCAGGGCTGGCTGCTCACTGGGGAAAGTGTCTCTGGCATTGGTGGAGTTGGGTGGGGTGGGTTCCAGTGAGTCAGTAGGGTGGAGCTAGTGGAGCTCACCTGACCAATCAGGCTCAGATTTGGCTGTGTGGGGGAAGGCGGACACAACACAGGAAAGATGGTGCCCACTAGCAGGCTGCATGGGAGGAGACACACCCAGGAAAATGGCGACTGTCTTCCAGTGCTCGCCTCAAAGCTACACACCTCAGTCTGTCTCCATATGCCTCTAATGCCCCCTGAATCACTGTTTTTCTACCAGAGCTCAGGGTAAGTGCCTGCAAGTGCCTGAATCTGTGTGAGCACTTTAGGAGGAAGGCTGGGTTTCCTGTACCTTCCATCCCAGATGGTGGGAGGCCCCACTGTTTGTCACAGCTGTTGTAGGCCTCCTTTGCCCCACACCAGTACCCCGGCCTGGGGAGCCTGATGTGGGGCTGGAGGCCCTGGCTTCTCCTGTGGGAACCTCTGTAGTTGAGGTAACTCTCCTGATTCTTTGCCTCCACTGGAGGTTTGGTTTCTTTCGGGTCTGTGCCCCTCCTACCAGTCTCACTGTGGCCTCTTCTTCTTTGTCTCTTTCAGTATAAAACTTCTGTTCAGCTAGCCTTCAGATGGTCTTCTTGGTTGGTTGTTCAGTAATTTAGTAGTAATTTAATGTGTTCATGGAATGAAGCCACCACAGTGTTTACCTACTCTGTCATCTTGGATCTCCAGGAAATCAAATTTTTGACTGATTTCTTTGCATTCACCCAAGATAAGATCTGAGGGACTTAGGAACTTCCATCTTAGAATAGTCAGAGCCACTTCACGGGCCTGCAGTCACACACACACCGCTGCATGCTCTCAAGTTTCTGGACTTATATGAGCTCTGCTGCTGCTGTCTTGAAATTCTTCAATACACTTTCATCAAAGGACCCCGCATTTTTATATTTTACTGGGTCCCTAAAACTACGGTATGTTGCTGAACTTGAGAATAGAACATTTTCAGAGAATCTGAAGTAGTTACAAAATTGTTGTATTTAAAGGGGAAGGAGGGACAGGTGGCTGATGAGGTTGAACAAATAAGCCATGGCCTATACTTAAAGGCCTAAAAGTCTTGCTTAGTATTTAAAATGTGCTGGTAGGAGAATAGGCACTAAAGACTTTGAGCAAGAAACTAGAATAAAAAGACTGGCGTAATGTAGGTGATAGAGTAGAATTATAACAAAGTTATTCCCATTTAAAATTAATGCCTTTTCATGTTTGAAGTTCTTTTATTGGGTATAAAATTTTGAATTGAGTTAAGATCTAATGGTTTTCTAAGAAGAATAACTGCTGTGATTAATTTATATTTTAGAGTAAATTAAGATAGCAAGATCTGCGAGCAATTTTGAGAACGAGAGGTAGGAAAGAGAAAGATGACAAAATAGGAAGTAGACGGTTCTGGGTAAAGGTGGGAGACCACAGAGAAGCTGAACCTTTAGGGAAAAACTTAGTCTCCTTTTCATTCTGCACAAAACTAACCTGACCTACACATACAGATTTTTTTTTTCCTAAAATTGCTTGTTTTGTGTGTGTGTGTTTGTTTTTGTGTTTTTATCCTTGCTTCAATTCATTTATTGAAGTGGTTCTTCAAGTGTGGTCTGCAGGAAAGCAGCATTAGCATCAAGTGAAGCTTGTTAAAAATGCATTCTTTGCCCCATCCTAGTTGTCTTGAGTCAAAAACTTTGGGATCAGAGCTCAGCAATGCGTGGTTACAGCCCTTCAGGTGATACTCATGTAACTAAGAACTGGTGCATATTATAGGTTATCTATGTTCCTGAAACTCGGATATTATAGGGAAAAAAGATGAAAATGCCCATTGGGTATTAGAATGAATAATCAAAAGTAATTATAATACCAAGAGCAGTTCAACTTTGTTCTAAACAGGCTTTTACAGGGATGAATATTCAGTGAATGATCTAGGATGTATAAAATTGCAATATCTTCATAGGTAATAATTCCATAGTTCCAGAATGACTTTAAAAGGTCATATATTATTTTACAGGTTATGAATCATAGCTACTGGAGTTAACAGTGGTATTTAGTAAAACCAGATGAGTCTATGTTTTGTTTATGCAAGCATGGTCATTATATGAGGAGAATGTTTACCTGGTACCATCATCGTGCAAATGATTGTCTCTGTTGACAGTACTGGAGTTCTTTATTGCTTATGCTTTACATTGTACCAGTAGTATTACAGCTACATTAATACATGTCCAAAAATTGCCTTTGTTTACATAGCCCATAATATTTCTGAAATGGAGTCTGAGTTGCTGCTAAAACTAGCATTTCTCAGATTCTTTCCATTGTCTTCCATTAGTAATCCAATATACAGGGGAGGGTAAAAGAATAAACACTTTAGTATTAATCCAAATTTTTCCAATGGAATTTTAAACAGTTTGACAGTTTGGTCTTGTTAAAAAGTGATATAAAATAAATGCTTCTTAGCAAACAATTCACCAGCAAATATTATAATTCTGTCTCATATTCTTACAGTGGGTTATTTTCTGAGTCTTTCAGGGAATTCTTTCAAAATAGAGTTCAATAATCTTCTTTATATGTTATCCAAGGTTTGAAGTACACGAACCTGTCTCTACTTACTTGAACAATGGCCTCTATTATGGTGTCTTTTTCTTTAAATCCAAATATTATATTCAGCAGTTTAGGAATTTCTTATCCAAAATACAGGCAATTAAATTGTCTATAAGTTATTCAGAGCTTTACAAAAATGAAATGAAATAGGAGTTTGTACTTTGAAATTAGTTCAAAAATGTGTACCATTTGTCAATGCTAGTCTCTGTCAAGTAGTCTTTATTATCTTCTGGTTCTGCTGTTAACAGACAAAATAATCTGACACAGACTTTTCTGACAAGGATATTTCCTTCTTTAGAGAAGTTCAGATTTTTTCAGCAATCAGGAATCAAATGCTTGACATTGAAGATGGGAGAGCAAACAGAATGCTGTTTGGTGGCACTATAAGCTGAATGAAATTTGAAAACATATCCTAGGATAAATTTGGGTGCATATGTGGGCGTTTGTATTGTTTTTACCAACATGTAGGACTAACGCAGAGCTGATAGCCAAAGATTCTAGACCAGCAGTACCCAACCTTTTTGTCACCAGTGACCGGTTTCATGGAGGACAATATTTCCATGGATGGAGGTGGTGTGGGGAGGGAGGATGGTTTTGGGATGACTCAAGCATATTACATTTATTATGCACTTGATTTCTATTATTATTACATCATAATATATAATGAAATAATTGTACAACTCACTATAATGCAGGATCAGTGGTAGACCTCACCTTGTTTTCTTGCAACTAGACAGTCCCATCTGGGGGTGTTGGGAGACAGTGACACCCAACATATGTTGCTTCTGTCCAGTCTACTGCATAATCTCGTTTTGGTTGTTGTCACTGCAGACAACCCTCTTTCACAAAGATAGGATGCTTGAAGTGGAAACAGGCTTTTCAGTGCTTTTTGTGACACTCTTAGGATATTCCACCTTGACTTTACTCCAGAATATATAGAGATTTGAAGTTGTCTCAAAAATACTTTTAAGGCCACCATCATTTGCCATCTCAAGCAGTTGATCCTCTTCTATCACAAAGTTGATTCACCTTGGCTGATGCACCAATGGGTCACAGATCTATTCCTTCCCAGTTTGGGGTGTTTTCACAGTTGGGAAGTAATGCTCAAACTCTTTTGAAAGCTGAGATAGGTGATCATGTACCAGCTGGGAGAGAGAATGCCCTGGCTCAGTCTTTCAAAATCTCTGCTAATGTTTGACGCATGTCAAAAATCCCAATGCTCACTCATTGACCCATAATTCCAGTTCGGCTTTGAATGCAGCCACTTTATCTGCTGACTTGACCACAGTTGTCATTCTCCCCTGAAGTGACAGATTGAGTTTGTTGAGCAGGTTGAGTATATCACACAAGTAAGCAAATTTTGAGACCTGTTCTATGTCACTAAGATGTGTTGTCAGTGGTGACCGTTTTTCTAAAATAAATCTCTGGAGTGGCTCTCATAACTCAAAAACTGTGGTCAGTGATTTCCCTTTAGAAAACCATCTCCCTTCTATGTATAAGAGAAGACGTGTGTGTGTGTGTGTGTGTGTGCGCGCGCGCGCGCTCTGCGTGCATTTCTTCACACAGCTGTGTGAACAGACATGAGTTAAGGGCATATACTTTAATGTGGTTGCTCACTTTAATCACATTCTGAAAATGTTTTTAAGTTCAGGTGACATTTTTCAGCTAGCAGCCATATTCCTGTGGATGACATAGTGTGGAGATTCACATTTAGAAGCACCTTCTTTGACTCAAGTAGTGAAACCAGTCATGGCAGCCAGTACATCTGTGCATTTATACCGACATAAAATGACCAATTCAGTTTTCCTGATACGTCATCATTCAAAGGCTTGAATAGTTCTGCAGTTGTAATGTTGGTTGGCAACAAAAGTGCACATAGTATATCCTCATGTACATCTTCCTGAAAAACGTATTGCACAAAACAAGCATTGTTGCCTTATTGTCAACATTGGTAGGATTAATCTGGATTGCATACCACAGTAACTCATTATTCGTCTCTAACAATTGTGCCTCAATATCCTCTGCTGTTTCATCAATTTGTCTAATTATGGTGCTAGCCAAAAGAGGAACACATGCCACCTTTGGAACTGCAACCTTTTCTAAAAGTTTATGACAAACATCCTTAGCAGCCCTCACCAGGAGTAAAGGGCTTCTTAGCTTTAGCAATGAGGTTAACCATTAAGAATGATGCTCTCAGAACAGACACATTTAATGAAGTGGTGGACTTCAATAATTGCTTCTGTTCTTCACATTCACGGTTTGGTTTTTTTTCTTTTGAAAAACTCCTAAGTCTTGTCTTTTAATGTAGGGTGATTGGTCTCCACATGGCAAAGCAGTTCTGAAGGTTCCATGGCTTCATTGGATAGGCAGTTGCCATCTATGATACAAAGTAGGCTTGGAGAATGTGAGTCACCTGTTGCAATGAACCCATAATTTAAGTAGGACTCTTGGCATTTTCTTTTGAGTGCAGCTTTCTTTTTGTTGGCAGTCTTAGAGTCTTCTGCTCTCTCATCATTGGATTTTTCCCCCTTTTCATAGAAGCTCTTCAGTGATGTTTGTTTTTTACTTATTTTGGATAGGGTTAGCTTGTGGGCTTACCAAAACTGTGACTGAGATAAGTACACAGTGCAAGAAAGAGGCATGGATGGACGTGAAAAATAAAATAATGAGCAGGCCACACATGGAATAAATTAAGTGTTGGATTCTGATTTAAGCCTGCCACCAGATAGATGCAGCTGTACAATTGAAGTACATCAACTCACTTGCCACTATAAAGCCTGCCACCAGATACAGCCTCTCACTGGAAAGGATTTTTATTTTTGGTTGTTCTTATTATTAAATTTATTGGGGTGACATTGGTTAGTAAAAATCACATAGGTCACAGGTATGAATTCCATAGTACATCATCTATATGTTACATCACTGATAGGGTTTTGATATGAGTCTGCAAGCAATTGATTATTTATGTTTTATATGTGGTCAAACCTCTCTGCTCATGTTAGTCTGTATTTGCAGCTGCTCCCCAGTGCTAGTATCACCACCTCAGCTCCACCTCAGATTGTCAGGCACTAAATTCTCATAAAGAGTGAGCAACCTAGAACCCTTGCATGCGCAGTTCACAATAGGGTTTGTGCTCTTATTAGAAACTAATGCTGTCACTGATCTGACAGGAGGTGGAGCTCAGGCAGGGAGGGGAGTAGCTATAAATAGAGAGAAGCTTAGCTTGCTGGTGGCTCACCTTGTGCTATGTGGCCAGTTCCTAACAGGCCACTCTACCAGTCTATGACCTGGCGGTTGGGAACCTCTGCTCTAGACTAAGAGAATACTGATCGAAACTTTGGAAACTCTGGAGGTGATGCTTAGGGATGGAGCTCAGTTACAAGGATCATATCACTGGCCTGGTCTTTCTTTGTCATCATGGTTCTGCATCAAGACCAGAACAAAAGTGGTCAGCATTTTTTCCTTTTCAATTATGGTTTATCTCAACCAACTTTGTACTTGTCCTTATAATCTAGGGTCTCCAAAGTCAGGTTCTCTTCCCCATCTTCCTCCACATAGTATCCTTCTTTGCTGGGGTACAGGGTATCCGTTAATGCTGTTGTCTTCCTCTTCCATCAGATTCTTGTCTGGTGTCTGTTCTGTCTTCACTTCATCCTTTCATAAAAGAATGTAATGAGAGAAAAGGGAAACTGCCTATTGACAGTTCTACTTGGATGTCCTAGAGGGCCTACAAATTACACATCTGAAACCCTCATTTCCTACACCCATACCTTTTCTTTTTCCCAAGGGATACCTTTTATTTATTGTATGATCACTTACTTGGCCAAGTGTAAAGTCTGGAGATGCTTGATTTCTTAGGAGACGGTTAAGACTTCATGAGATCAGGGGAGGTTTTATGGAACACAAACAGTGAGAGGAGGAAGTAATTTGGAAGACAGAGGTTAATTCTCTGCCTGGAACAGGCAAAGGAAGGCAGGAGACAGGCCATGAAGCACAGGCTTTGTGTAAAGTGTAAGGCTCTGAAAAGCCTCACCTAGAGCAGAGGCTAGAGAGGTGGGTGAAGGGAGGGTAGAGAGGGCAAAGGGAGCACCAGCTCTAACTCATGGCAGGAGGGGTGATGCACACCTCTTCCCTCAAGCAGGACACTCCTCTGCCCCATTTCCTTCTCTCTCCAGCTTCTGATGAGCATGTTTCACTACAAGGGATTCCTTCAGAGACAAGATCAAGGTTGTGACAGACAGACATGAGGGTCTACATGTCTTGATCCTGTCTCATTAGAACAAAGTCTAACAATCAACCAAAATGTAATTTGAACTAATTCATATATTCACCCATTCTCTCAGAAAATTGTCCAAAGGCGGGACTGGAATAGGGGCAGTACACCTTTATGCCATAAAAAGTAGCAAAATATTGTATAAATCCATCCATTTTCTATCCTTACCACTTTCATAGTCACCAGTCTCAAATATCTTCAAAAACTCTCCACAACCCTCAACTCCCAGACTCAATTCCCATTCTTTTTCTAATAGAAATCTTCTAGCTTCTTTAGATTATCCTCAACTATTTACTTACACCCAATTGCATAATAAGGGCCAGGTGAATGAGTGAGTCTCTGTGGGGAGGGTACTGGAGGAATGAGTAGAGAGAAATGGGCTGATTCACTTACAGACTCTGCCTGGAATGCTCTTCCTCCACATAGCTGCATGGCTTTGTTTAAAATAAAAAATAAAAAATGCAGAGATGCGGGGATTGTTCAGTGGGTTAAGTTCTCACTTTGTAGCCCTGGGGTCCGAGGATCAAATCCTGGCACTGCCCATGCAGACCCATGTGCTGACCTAGGGTGTGGCCCCCAGTTCAGTTCTTGACTGGGGCAAGCTTCCCATGTGGGAGGCCCTTGGTTTGGCCCCCAGCTCATGGGGGCATGCCTACCATGCGAGAGGCCCCTGGCCCGGTTACCAACTTCTGCACCCTCCCCCACCCATGTTGAATGAAACTATGTTGAAAACTGATGATGTACAACTTTGGAGACTGCTCTGAGCCCTCACTCTTCTCTCTGTCTCTCTTTGTCTCTGTCTCTCTCTGTCAAAAACAACAACAAAAAAAGTGTTTTTAAAAGTTTGCAAAACTTGAAAATAAATAAAAAGTTGAGCAGTGTGTCCTTTCAGTGTCTTACTGGTGCATTATTTAATAGGCTCACAGAAGAGTTATTTAGAGAAAGGTACTATATTTGACTCACTTTTTACTTTTGATTAAAAATCCAAGATGTAATGCACTGAGTAGTTAATTTATAGATGTCCCCACCTCCCCCCAGGAGAGAGCCAAGCAATTTCTGTTCATTAGAAAAGATAATCCCAAAGAATATAGTTATGGCCCTGTTGGAGATTCATCAATTTTATCTCTAGCCTAGCACTCTTTCTTAGTCTAACACTCTGTTATTAAACATCCTATAAATAGCAGGTCCTTAAATGTTCTTTGAAATAATCTTAACATCTTATTGATTCCCTTATTAATTATTGAGTAGAATAAATCTTTAATCTATGTTCAGTTTCTATTTATATGACAGTTGCTTTGTGAATTTTTGAAAACTGTACTTTATCTACTCTCAGGGAATTCTAGTTTCCTTCAGATCCCTGCTCCAATGCCTCCTTCCTGTGGAGGCTCTCCTTGACCTGGCTGTAGAAAACGAGAACCGTGCGCATGCTCAGCATGTTCCAGCCCCTGTTCTTTGCTTTACTTTTCCCCGCACCATTTATCCATACTTGGTATGTTATTTGATTTATCTTTGTCTTTCTTCACCATAATGCAATCTCTTGAGCTTTCAGACTTCCCTCCACACTGCCTGGAGTAGTACCTGGCACGAAAAGAGTACTCAGTAAATATCAAATGAATAAGTGAATATATTAATATCATGCAATATTATACCCTACTCCTTGGGTCTAATTACATTGCGTAGGGCCACACTTATCAAACCCTATACTTGGAATTATGTTGCATATGAAAAGGTGCAGGACTGAATACTAGGAGAAATTTGTGTTTTCTTCTGTCTTCACTGAATGGCTTATTCTGGGCCCTTTAGTGAGATAGATACCTTTGCAAATATAGATTTTTCTACCTGTTAAGGAGAACAATAACAGACCTGAGAGACCATCAAGACCTAACACACAACATTTGAGCTTTTCACAGTAAAGACCAATATACATACCAAGTGGCATTATTAGTGTTACCTTACAACTTCTGTTAATAGTAATTATCTAGGAGCAATGACGTCCAGATAGTATAACGTCTTCAAGGGTCTTTAAGACTAATATTCAACCTGCAATTTTTTTTCTCTTGCCTATATAACATTTCCAAAGAAACAATTTTCCAGATGATTTTACTTGAGTATCAGTGGGCCTCTCTCCTTATATATAGCATGCAAATAAATGAGTTAACTAATTTATGAAGTATTTTAGACCTTGCCTAATGAGAGGATAAGAAAATGTACTAGGAAGTTTCATGACCAAATTGAACTCAAAGGTAGGCTACACCTCTGAGGAAAACACCTCTTTTAAATACATATATATATATATATATATATATATATATATATATATATATATATATATATATATATATATATATATATATATATATTTGCACTTCAACATGAGAAAAACTGTATTTTTCAATACAACCTCCACCCCCCATAGCTAGAAAATGTCTAAGGAGTGAGTGAGTAAGTATCTTCTCTAAAACAACAAACTATCTTATCTCAGCTTTCTGCCCTCAGGAAAAATAAAACAATCTCAGACATTTGAGTTTCCACAGCCTCAGCAGTTGTAGACAGTTAAGCAGATGGCGAGCAGTAGACATTTCATCAACAGTAAAAATTTGGTAATAAATGCTTCATTGCTCCACTGGAAATCTGTTTCTAGAAGCTATAATCAATGGGAAATCTTTGATGTGGGAAGACTGAAAAAGTTAGCAGAGCTGGTAATAAGCTACCAAAGATAGCTGAAGGAAACCATAGGACAGAGGGCACATTCGTTCTAATGACATTAGGTACAATGACTGACTCTATCCAAGTTCAACAGAAATTTTGAACATTCTTAGGACACAATCCAGAGGAGTAGGAAGCATCCTCTATGAGAGATATTCCTGATCTATCCGTCAGTGAAATGGCTTGGAGCTTTTCCCAGAGAAAAACGCGAGGTTACCAGGCATTTGACTCAGTTTATCTCAAGGAAGACTCTCAAATATTTTCTAACTCTCCCCAGGATACCACTTCTTCAAATTCCTATCAACTGTTTCCCCTCTTCCAGTCTACCTCAAAGATTTTAGCTTGAGGAAAGTAGAGTTTTACTATAAAACAGCTGAGGATTTCTGCCTTATGCCACCAGAATACCAGTGAATGAGTAGTTACATTTTTAGTGTCTTAGCATAAAAAGGCTCATGCCACAGTGTGTACTTTGCAAACTGATGAGTTAGAAACTTCTCTTCAGTAAAGTGACAGCAAACCTACTTGAAACTTGACTCTACTGCCTACTATTTGCTTCCTAAGCAAGGTACTTAACTTCTGTGTGTTTTAGTTCATTCAACCATAAACTGGAGACATTGGTAAGAAAAATGACAGCAGCAAATGATTTCAAATGTTTAATAAGTAGTCAGCATTATTCTAGTGTTTTGCCTTCATGAGTTAATGCCTTCAACAACCCTATGAAGTGGGTGTCTTTGTTATGTGATTCTTGAGCTGCCTCTACTCTCCTGACCCCAATACCTAGAAACACTGGATACATATAAGGGATGATGACTAACTTTATGGGCATTATTTTAGTTAATACAACAATCTTATGAGGAAGGCACTCTTTTCTGACCCATTTTACACTTGAGGAAACTGAGGCATAGAGGGGTTAAGAAACTTACCCAAAGGCAGTAAGTAATGGCCTGAGAATTACAGTCAGTCATATCCTAAATCCCATGCTCTTCAATATTATGTATCATACTAGAGTTCCCCTATTTGTTAACGGGAGCTAAAGCCAGCTCAAATCACATGTTTGTGAATGGGAAACATTTAAAAAGGATAGCTGAAGAGCTGCCTTCAATGCTTGCGTCAAAATAAACAGACCGATAGACACGGTCAAAATCTCTGGCTTTAATTTTGTTGTTTGTTGGGTTTTTGTGTGTTTTTTTTGTGTGTGTTTTTTTCCTCCTCTTGGGTACAGAATTTTATGATGAAGTTTCCATGAGAAAAGGGATCCTGTGGTCACGTAAAATAATCAACAAAATGAATGTAGGAAAGGGTACTGGTAAGCCGTATGAGGAAATCACTAAGATGTTTGTCTCCATACTGACATGAAATTCCCCAAATGTACTATTTGGCAATCTACAAGACAGCGATAAATTGCCCCTAGAGGGCGCCAAAGTGATCATCGCGCCTTTTTCTTTCTTTTTAAAAATCTTTGTTTCTGTAGATCTGGCATCGACCTCCTACATCTCTGAGGGTTTCTGGATGGCCCTTAAAAAGTCCCTCAGGGCCTTCCTCTGGTTTGGGGTGTGGGCCAGGGTCACCCAGAAAGCTAGATGCAGCCGCTGGGTGATAAACGCCCTGAGGTAAACTGACTTCCAGCTAACCGCAGGGAGGCAGAAAGTGTCTAATGCAACCACAAAGTGGTTTGCTGGCACAGAATTTTCCCAACCTTTGGAATGACGTGCCAGGGGATGTTGTTTAGTCTCCATCTTGGAAATCTTTCTCTTAACAAGAGGAAAATTCTGGTATCAGTCTGAAATCAGTTGGGCACAGCCTTACGTGGAGGCAGGGGCACAAACATGTTGTCCATGCGATCTCACAACCCCCAAAGCTGTGATCTTAAAGGAGAATTTAATCCAGTTAATTACCAAACAGGCATGGACACAAATGCTGGTGGGTGTGAACAGGCCACATGTAGAATATCAGAGCTCTTTGCAAAAGAGCAGATTTATTTTACTAAAAATGCTAACAAATTAAAATTTAACACAGTTATAAGTCCTTGGTGAACTTTCAGAGTCTCAGGTACATACAACACTTAGCCTGCTGTGTGCTGTCAGCTCAGCACGGACTCCTTCTACCAGTAACAGATGCCCTCTGTCAAGGTCACTATGGAGTGTGAACAGAACCACTAGCTTCTTGCAATCAGGCTGCCCCTTGTAAAATGCCATCCTAAAGAAATTGAGATTGGCAGTGTAAAGACCTTGAGCTTCTGTTGTTGTTGTTGTTCAAGTTGTTAAAATATTGCCACTGCTTATTCTTCAGTTCTGCTTTTAAGCTAGAAATTGATGTAATTAATAGCTAGTATTGGCTGATGAGATTAAATTACATGAAAGAATGGCTTTCATCATATTGCTCAATTTAGGAATTTCTTTTATTTCAAAGCCAAGGTTAATTACCTCCAGAAAACGTTAAGCAATTATCTACTAATAATAGCAGGGAAGATGCTTCTGGAACAGCCAATTCCAAGAGGGGGAAGGGAGGATTAGGAGAAGGGGAAAGACTTTTCGATTTGAATTAATGCTGAAAGTAAAAATGATGTGAAGCTTTTAAAGACTTCAATGGGGAGAAACAAGGCTGTTGCTTTAGCCCTTCAGTGGCCTTGACCATCAGTTTATTCCATTTATGTGAGGACTTGACAATAGATCTATTTGATACACATTTCATGATTATTGCCATGTTCTCCTCTAACCCTTATAAACTAGAATGGATGCAGCCCAAGTTTCTTGCAATCAGTGGGTTATAACAAAGGTGGGAGCTCTGCACTAAAGGTGAAGACAATCTAGTGTGGGTCTGAAATTTCATCCAGCAATTTGCTATGTTGCTCTGTATTAAAGTACTCACAGTTTGGCCTTATACTCTTGGAGTTCAGGGAGAGTGGTAGCCAACCAAAAGTGTGGGCCCTGCCTGGCACCCATGTACACATGTGCACACACATACAGAGGCAAATTTAAAGGCAAGTTTCTTTAAGCATTGCAATATAGACCTAGCCTGAGCTTATAGACTAATGAAGGCCTGATGACTTTAAAGAAACTTTAAAGAACTTTAAAGGCAAGTTTCTTTAAGCATTGCAATATAGACCTAACCTGAGCTTATAGACTAATGAAGGCCTGATGACTTTAAAGAAACTTTAAAGAACTTTAAAGGCAAGTTTCTTTAAGCATTGCAATATAGACCTAACCTGAGCTTATAGACTAATGAAGGCCTGATGACTTTAAAGAAACTTTGATGGCAAGTTTCTTTAAGCATTGTAATATAGACTTAGCCTGTGCTTATAGACTAACGAAGGCCTGATGATTCTACTGTGTTTATCCATTCATTCATTTCCATATTGGTTCATTCAACAACTGTTTATTGAGTGCCTAGTCCATGTCAAATGATACAGTGTTGATAAAGACAGGCATACATAGCCCAGGCTCCCTCAGAACTTACAATTTAGTGGGCATGACAGATTGAGCAAAAATTTGCAGTAAATTATGGGGTAACACACCATAGCTTCACCAAAACCCAAATCCCTAGATTGACATTCTAGCTCCATGGTTCTTAACCCTAGAACCGTACCCATATTAGACTTTAATTAACAGTACCCTGGGGTACAGGTGCACCCCAATGAAAAAAAAACACATTTTCAAAAAGAGAATAAACATTTATTTAAAATCAACTACATAGCCTTCTTATAAAATAATTTCAGTTACATTTATCAAAAAAGGCACAGTAATTAGGAACTCTCCAGATAACAATTTTGGCAAATTTTATTTTGGTGCTCATTACAAATAAAAGCTCTGCACTTGGCTCATTGTATGCGTGATTTGCGGTCCTTGGACCTTGGGCAGAAAGAACACCTTCCAGATCTTGAATTGGAAGGAGTTTCCGCAGGTAATGGTCATTTTTTACCCAATATGTCTCCAATACTCACTTGTAGGGATGTTGGTAAAGTTCTGTATTGAAACCTTTCTTCCAAGTAGGGTTTTATAAAATCGAAAGTGAGAGACTTCAGGTAAGTGCGTCTATTATTAAAAGTTTGCTTATTAGTGGCATTTGAGGAATGTAGTAATATCATGGAATTAATTCCCACGATATTGAGTAATCCATAAAATACGCAAAGGCTCCAGCGGCGAGTTTTGCGCGATACGCTGTAAGTATGGCAGAGCTGATCAAACGTATCGACTCCGCCCTTTGTTTGGTTGTGAAAACTTATAATTTCAGGCAAATTCACGGATTTATCTTTGTCTGCAGCATAATGCATAGTCGAAAGCACAAGTACGTTTTTCTTTTTTCCTTTGCTGAGCTTTGGAGGAACATAGGAAAGCAAAGTAAGTTCATCATGAAAGGCAAACATTGATGTATTCAGGTTACGGTCTTTGATTTCAGTAAAATATTGAGGTAGCTCTGTTTTATTGTTTTTTAGTGTTCCAACTGTAGTTACATTTTTGGACAGCAGTTTTTGAGTGGCAGGTATAGAGGTAAACCAATTATCATATGTTATATTCCTGTTAGTGTTGTGTATTGTAGTTGACAGCTCAAGAGCAAAATATTCGGCAATGGGTATTCCTCGAGGAGTAGAATCCTTTCCTGTATATACTATGCTATTTATCATGT
>PVKE010027784.1:0-21368 GCA_004027555.1 Craseonycteris thonglongyai | reverse complement strand
TTGCCGCCCTTCAGCGCCAGCTGCTCGGCCTCGTCCAGGCGGTGCTGCAGGTCCTTCACCGTCTGCTCCAGGTTCTTCTTCATGCGCTCCAGGTGCGCGCTCGTGTCCTGCTCCTTCTTCAGCTCTTCGGCCATCATGGCCGCCTGGGGGGCGGTCACACAGACTCAGCGAGGGAGCTGAGAGCGCACGTCCAGGTCAGATCGACCCGCCCTGCGCTGCCCTCTGCTCACGTCAGTGATGGCCTTCTTGGCCTTCTCCTCTGCGTTGCGGGCTTCCTGCACCACTTCTTCCACCTCACTCTGGAGCTGTGACACATCGTTTTCCAGCTTCTTCTTGGTGTTGATGAGGCTGGTGTTCTGTTCAAAAGAGTCAGTGGACATTTGTAAGATTTGCAGTTTGGCCTCTTGGGATGTTATATATATCTTACTTGTTGGCTCATTGCAAGGAACCAATGGGAACATGTCACTAAACTCTAAATATTTGTTCAGTGCAAAATAATTATTCACAAGGTTGGAATCCCCCCACCCCCGCCCCCATAGCCCCAAGTTCCATCTGATTTATGCATAAGGCTTCTGAGGTTTAAGGATGCCTATATTAATTAATTGCTCTTTCAGTTATATTTCAAATGGACGTCATTAGTATTCTCTCCTTAAAAGGCTGGAAATAGTAGAATAGATCCTTGTTGTTGAGTGCCTAGCACTGAGATTTCTCAAGGAGAAAGAATCTATTCTCTGTGAACCTTCATGCTTTGGTCCCTTCGTTCAGAATGCCTAAGTTAGTCTTACGGAAACATTTCTCTTAACGTGTCAGCCCAGTGGTTCTCAAAGGGAAGCTCTACTGTGTCAGTGGGTGTTTGGAAATGTGTGGGGGCAGATGTGTTTGCTTGTCACGATGAAAGGATGCTCCTGCATTTAATGTCTGGGCAAGTCAGGGGTGCTCAATGTCCTGCGGGGTGCAGGGCCAGGCAGCACAACATTGCTAAATGCTAAGAGTCCCTAGTGGCCCACGCTGCATGGGACACCTTCCGATTTGGGAGTCCATCGGTATCTTTATTCAGGTTTAGTCCACATATTGCGGTTCAAAAAGAAAGAACCTAACCTTATTTCTAAATAAAAAAAAAGTAATAACCTTTTACGGGGGGTGTCAAATCTAAAAACGACTAATGGAAACACACATAAATACACTAGAACTGCACATCCCGAGATAACTGCCATTAATACCTTAGAGCCTATCTGCCATCCTTTTGCTACACATATATGCATAACAGTGGAGCACGTTGGCACAGTTCTGATTTGTCACTTAAGGCTACCCCAGTGCTTGTTGGGGGTGAGGGTCCCACCTGGGTGTGTAGGAGCTGGACGCGCTCGCTGGCATCCAGCAGCTCTTGCTCTGCGATCTTCCTGCCCCGCTCTGTCTGCTCCAGGGAGGCCCGTAGCTCCTCCACCTCAGCCATCAGCAG
The DNA here is from genome assembly GCA_004027555.1 of Craseonycteris thonglongyai. Classification (NCBI taxonomy): domain Eukaryota; kingdom Metazoa; phylum Chordata; class Mammalia; order Chiroptera; family Craseonycteridae; genus Craseonycteris; species Craseonycteris thonglongyai. The sequence goes on along the minus strand of PVKE010027784.1, from coordinate 19,909 downwards.
GTTGGCTCTGCGCTCCACCATAGCCAGCTGCTCCTTCAGGTCCTCCTGGCCCCGCAGGGCGTCGTCCAGGTGCAGCTGGGTGTCCTGTTAGGTTCAGAATAAAAGGGGGTGGGGCTTAGACACTCTGAAGAGGATGGGAAGATTCCCAGGGATGAGCTGGCAGAATGCACTGGTGTCAGGGCCAGGAAGGGACAGGTCTTCGATTTGCAAGATCATGACATCCTCAGCTCAGGTGAGAGAGAATGATCAGGCCTAAGATTCTGGTTCTGTTTATTTCATTAACTGGTTGTTGTTTTCCTATGTGAGTCCCTCACATCTATCATTTATGGAGCATTTTCCACATGTTCTACCCAGGACCTGAGATCTGTCATCTCGCTGGATCCTCACAATGACCCTATGAAGTGGATAGTTTCATTCTTGTTTTGTAGAAGAAAAAAACAGAGGTTCTAAGAGGTTAAATAATCTGCCTAAAGTCAAGCAGCTAGCAAGTAACAAAACTAAGACTCAACCAACCTCAGGCCTTACATGTCCTCTCACCTCACACCTTATGTCTGGGCTTCTGTTTGTTCTTTCCCATAACATTTCTTTTAAAATCATATGTTCAATGGACATTTAATGTAGCCACCTCCATACTATGAACCGTATAATTTGTTAAAACAAAACAAATAAAAAATGGATGCTTTAACAATACAGTGTTAAGAAATGCCTTGAGTGACCTTCCTGGATAGTTCAATGTGGACCCCTTTACCTTGAGAATGCCCTGGGTGTTCCGGTAGTTTTTCAGGGCCTCCGCGGCCATGCGGTTGGCGTGGTTCAGCTGGATTTCCATCTCATTGAGATCTCCCTCCATCTTCTTCTTGACCCTGATGGCGTCGTTCCGGCTCCGGATCTCAGCGTCCAGCATGCTCTGCATCGACTCCATGACTCTGACATGGTTTCTCTTCAACTGGTCAATTTCCTCATCTTTTTCCGCAATTTTCCTGTCGATTTCAGACTTGATTTGGTTCAGCTCCAGCTGGATGCGCAGGATCTTACCCTCCTCGTGTTCAAGGGAAGCCTTAACAAGACAGTGATCAGTGAATAATGGGAAATAACTTGAATATTGGGAGTAATTTACTGGTGAACCAAACTGTTATTAATATCAGCTTATGTAACTTTACAAATTGTGCAAGTACAATACAATAGTTCCAGGAACCTGCTGGGTAAACCATTCTTTTGTTTATTCAGTCATGGATTATATGAGGTAGCTCTGTGATAAAGGTACTTTGTAAAGTATAAAGTGTCACACAAATATTACTCCTATAAGTACTAACAAAAATTATGATTCAACTCATGTGTAAACATGAACTCTTAATCTGTTTTACTAATTAAAATGTTCATATGTGATACTCAAATTCCTATTTTAGAAATTCTCAGTTTTAAAAGATATATCTGTTCTGATTATATAATACATGTTCACTATAAAACATGGGGGTATATATAAAAACAGAGATAACCATTTTAATGTTGTGCATTTTTTCCAAGTCCTTCTCCTATTTATATATACTTACACATAATAAAGTTGTATATGCAAGTGTGTATACTGCTTGAATTATTGTCTACCATAAAAATTTCCCCATATTATATTTAATCTCTGTATGAAATTGCATCATATGGGTGTTCCATCATTTTCTTCATCTTGTTCTTGAATTGGACATCTTTGTGCTTAAAGCTTTACTTTTATTTCAGATTATTTTGGGGGGATAGTTTCTTAGAAAAATTGATGGGTCATAGTACTTACCATTTTAAGGCTTTTGATTACAATTGCCAAATTGTCTTTTATAAAGTTTATATGAGTTTGACTTCTTGCCAGTTCTGTAATAATCTATCTACTGTAGAGTATCATTACTCATGGTTTGAATGGTTCCCTGTTTGTCTTTGATTTTCCCCCCACTACCTAATAGTAGGTACCTCTGCTTCCTCTAAAGCAGTCTGAAGGTCACATTTCTCTTGTTCCACTTGCTTCTTTACTTTCTCCAATTCATGGATATGCTTCCCGCCCTCAGCAATCTGCTCAGTGAGGTCAGAAATCTCCTCTGTGCATGAACAGACAAGGGAGAAGTGGTTAGCTGAAGGCCACATGGGAAGACCTAGCCAGTGCTGTGTGAGGTAGGGGAAGTCCAAGGGGACTCACGCTGCAAGTTCTTGTTCTCTCGCTTTAAGGTCTCCAGGTGATCCAGAGATTCCTCGTAGGCATTCTTTATCTTGAACAGCTCAGTGCTGAGAGAGCGGGACTCCTTCTGGGAGGCCTCGAGCTCAGCCTGAGTCTCCTCATACTTCTGCTTCCATTCTGACAGGATCTGAAAAGCAGGTAATCAGCAGCCAACACAAGGAGGGAGGGAGACCAGGTACAGCCCTGATGAAGTGTAAGCAGGCTGGGCTACCTTATCGAAGTTCCTCTGCTTCTTGTCCAGGGCCGCACACGCGGCATTGGTTCTCTCCACGTCAAGCATGAGGTCCTCCACCTCATTCTGCAGCCTCTGCTTGGTCTTCTCAAGGGAGGCGCACTTGGCATTCACGGCTTCCACGTGCTCCTCCGCATCCTGCAGCCGCTGGGCCAACTTCTTCCTGAAAAGTTAGCCAGGAAGTTAAGGAGAATGGTCAAGAACAGGGACAAGTGACAACCCCCTTGGTCCCCTTTCACAGTCCTGTTTGAAAAACACACTCTTCAACAAAGCTGGTCACCAGAACTGCTTTCTAGCCTGATAAACTGCATGAAAAAGTCCAAAGTAATGAACAATTGCATTCAAGTCCTTGGTATGATATTGAATTCTTAGAGGCCACTGTTAGTGCTGCATTGTATGTCTTACTACATAAGCACAGGACTTCCCAGTTAACCGCCAAGCACAGTTGCTTGAGAAAGCCAGTTGCTTGAGAAAGCCGGTGGCGTGAGATCTAATTAATGGAGAATCTACTGTAACTCAGAAGTTTTAGGACTTCTGACTGAACATGATTGTGGAGGTTGTGTTGCCAGGACAATTTCATTGATTGGTTTATAGATCTCACGTCATTTCAGAAAGGATTTGAGGCTAACTAAATATTTTATTGGGCAGAAGTATATTGAGCCTATTCATTTGCTCCCTTAGACTTCTCATTTCATATACTTTTTCTCTAGAGAAAAGTAGCTAGTTTCTTCTAATCAAATACGTATTTCAACAGTCTCACCAGCAAGAAATTGATGGATAAATCAGGACCATTCATGCAGTTTAAACCAAAGCAGGTTCTTTTTCCCCTTCTAAATTACCTTTATTCCCACTGTGTGCCAACCATATATCCTTAAGGTACAGAAAAGTCTTTAGCTCTGATGCCCAAGAAGTTCTACTTGAAGGTCCCTTTTGGTCTGTATACAGACTAAGGCATTACTTGATTTACACCAATCCTGGACATATTGTTTGACAGCCTCTAACATAAGTTTTCAGAGGGATCTCTTTCCACAGCAATGCTTCAAGTGGGTTCTGGAACCAGGATGTCTGGTTCTGATCCCGGCTGTACCCTTTGTTAATCACATGCCCTTGGGTTAGTTGGTGAACCTCTCACAACCTCAACTTTCTCATCTGTAAATAGGGATAAGATTAATAATACCAACATAATCTTGCTACAAAAACTCAGTGAGCTAATGTCTATATCGTTTTTGACATATAGTATGCACTCGGTACATGTTAGCTTCTATGACTCTGTTCCCATGGTCATCAATATTATCACACTGCTTCTGCGAGTTGCTGAGTTGAGCAGCTCAGAAACCATACCACTCCCTCACCCCAACCCCCTGAGTTCACAGCACGTACTTGGCCTCCTCTAGCTCCTCTGTGCGCTGGATGGCGTCTGTCTCGTACTTGGTCCTCCACTGTGCCACCTCGCTGTTGGCCTTGGACATCGCCCTCTGCAGCTCGGCCTTGGCTTCCTGCTCCTCCTCATACTGTTCCCGCAGCAGGTCACAGTCGTGGCGGGAGGACTGCAGGGCGTGGGCCAGCGCGTTCTTGGCCTGCGGAAGCACCAGTTCAGCGCCTTCAGTTTATTTAATCAGTGGTACTGAATTTACACATCTGAAGTGGAAACTTACGGGGCCCACTTCGATTTGATTAGACAAGAAGCTATTGGGTGAAACTCACTTTAGTTTCTTCTTCTAGTTGACGTTTCAACTCCTCAATCTGCTGAGTCGATGCCTGTTTACTCCTTGAAAGCTGAGAGACTAAAGCATCTCTCTCATCCAATTGTCGGGAACATTCACCTAAAGGTAATAGAAACAAAGGAGTTTGTTAAGGGTATGAAAAAATTAGCCTAAAGCTTTTATATTTGTATATGTGTCTATCTATCTATCATCTCTATCTATCTATCTATCTATCTATCTATCTATCTATCTATATCTCTATCTGTCTGTCTACCTATCTATCATCTATCTATCTATGTATCTACCATCCATCTATCTGTCTATCTACTATCATCTATCTATCTATCTATCTATCTATCTATCTATCTATCTATCTATATCTATATATCTATCTATCTGTGTATCTATCTAGCTATCTAGCTATCATCTATCCATCTATCTATCATCTATCAAATATATACTTCTACATATTATGGAACTAGTTGGGATGGGAGATTAAGGAGCAGAATTACTAGAGGAACTATAACAAGTAAATTTGCTTGCTGATCCTTGCTTTTTTCTTTTTTTCTCTTTTTGATCTACTCAGCAAATTCGGATCGTTTGTCAATCCCCTTCTAACACGAGGGTATTGCTACCTATTAACAACCCCCAGAATTGTGTTTCATCTCGTAGCACTAAGTTTCAGGACCCAGGGATGGGTCTGTACCCAATTCCGTCTGCAGGCGCGCTCTCTGTGCCGTCAGGTCATTGATCAGCCGCTGCTGCTCCTCGTCCTTTGTCTTGAGTTCACTCAGTTGATCTTCTAGAGTGCGGCACATCTTTTCAAGGTTTCCCTGTGGGACATGCAGCAGTGAAAGCTGAGACGCCGTATGCAGTAAACAAAAAGTTATAACTTGATTCTTGAAATATTTTTAGGTTGACTAAATGTATGTTGTGTGAATTGAAAGCTATGGCACCAAGTCTATGGAACATGCAGGAATTCAAGCAGGCTGAGTGTATAATATCCGTACTACAGATTGAAGGAGTCATTGTTGGAGTCTGTGCAAGTATCCCGATAAGACTGACACTTGCTTAAAGTGGATTTTGAAATCATCTTAATGGGTCATAGCCTGTATTGAAAAGAATGAAATAGAATGGATTATACTAGAAAACACTAGATTAGTGCTAACAAGTGCCTATGAACAGTGTTTAAGGACAGAGAACAGTGGGCTTTCTTATGGGTTAATAACCTCATTTAGAGAGTTATCAGGTACCTTGGCTTTGGAAATGGCCTCTACGTTGCTGGCGAGGTCATCGATCTCCATCTTCATCTCGCTCTTCTCCTTCTCCAGCTTCTGCTTGACCCTCTGCAGGTTGTCGATCTGCTCCCCGAGCTCGGCCACACTGTCCGCGTGCTTCTTCCTCAGCGCGGCCGCCGTGGCTTCGTGCTGCAGGGTGGCTTCCTCCAGGTCCCTGCGCATCTTCTGGAACTCAGCCTCCCGCTTCTTGTTCATCTCGATCTGGGCGGAGGTGGCCCCGCCGGCCTCTTCCAGGCGCTCGCTGATCTCCTCCAGCTCCCGGGACAGGTCAGAGCGCTGCTTCTCAGCTTTGGCCCGAGAGGCCCGCTCTGCCTCGATTTCCTCCTCCAGCTCCTCGATGCGGGCCTGGGAGTGATTCACAAGCACAAGAACATAAACTCAATTCAGCTTCAGGTTTGTTTTTATTTGGGGGGGAGGAGGGGTGCATAAAAAAATGGAGGTGAGATGACTCACCTGTAATTCTTTGATCTTTTTCTGTAGTTGGATTCCTCCTGCTTGCTCATCTTCAATTTTGCTTAGCAGATTGCTGATTTCAAATTCTTTCCTTTATGCAGAAGAATAAGACATTAGTACCCATAGGAATTGAGAGATGGTAGCCCACAGAATTTTTTTTCTGGCATTCCTACTTTTTGAGTTTCTCATCAAGCTGCTGTTTGTCATTTTCTGTATCCATTGTGGATTCTTGGGCCAACTTTAGGTCACCCTCCAGTTTCCTTTTTGTCCTTTCTAATTCCATTCGAAGTTTCTTTTCTTGTTCCAGAGACCCTTCAAGCTAATGGGAAAGTAAAAAAGGTGTTAAAAATTGAAAGTATATTTTAAAAAGTATCTTTGCTATTAAACACTTACATCATCCACTTGCTGCTCCAGCTTGATCTTCGCTTTGGTCAGGGTGTTGACTTTGTCCTCCTCTGCCTGCAGGTCATCCAGGGTCTGCTGGTGGGCCTCTTGGAGGGCCTTCTTCTCCTTGGTCAGCTTAGCGATGGTTTCGTCCAGGCCTGCCATCTCCTCTGTGAGGTTTTTCACCTAGAAGGTTAAAGAAGGGATTGTCTTTACAATGGCTAATTGGACGGTAGAACCTCTGTAGTTTGGTAGAACAGATATGATTCAGACCTTGTTCTCGGTGGCATGCTTCTCCTTTTCGACCTTGGCCAGTGTCAGTTCAAGGTCGTCGATGTCTTTCTTCAGCTCTGAACATTCGTCCTCCAGTTTCCTCTTCTTGGCCGTCAGCTCAGCATTGATCTCTTCCTCGTCCTCAGCTCTCTCGGTCACCTCCTTGACTTTGGCCTCGAGCTGGATTTTGGCTTTGATCAGCTGCTCACATCTTTCCTCCGCATCAGCCAAGGAGTCACCTTCCTAGGGGGAGAGGCAGTGAGATATGTAGATTACTTGTTCTTTGTACAGTAGAGTCATGGTCACTGAATTTTGATGACTTTTCAGTATCGATGTACATGATACTTAATTGAATATTATTATATGGCCTGGAGAAATTATAAGTGAGCTAATTAGAAAGGAAACTATAGATTTAGAAGCAAATTAGTCTGATGAATGATTGGATTTAAGCAATCTACTTTTAAAAAGCAGTGTGTAGAAGAGTGAATGGACCACAGGAAGCTTGGGTGCTTGTCCCAAATTTGCCTCCAGATCTATGACCTTTACTGCTTTATTCACCTTATGTTCAGTCAGCTCATATGTAATTAAGGGGGTCGAAATAAATGATTGCTATGAGCATTTCAGCTGTAATATTCCAAGACTTTGACTTAGTCAAATTGGTTAGTTTTGGTTCTGAGCATTCCCTATTCACCACAAGCAATTAGTTACTAGATTGAATTTAGAAAAGAAAAGACACACGTTTTGATTCTATGACTACATTTCCATGCAGCATTTTTTATATACTCCAAAGCTTCCTAGTCATCCATCATAGAGCTACAATTGTCCCCAATTTTTACTTCCATTTTACGCATTGCCTATTCATCCCCAAACAAATTTTAGAATCCATAAGAACATGTGATTTTGAGAGACCATACAGCTTAGTAATGTTTTCACAAGTGACTAAAGGACTCACATAAAAAAATCAATTCAGCCCTAACTTATTGGGTTATTCTGTCCTGGGGAATTTCTTCAATATCTCAGTGTTTGTCTTGCTCATATGTTAAATTTTTTAAATGATTAAGTGGATGAGAATGGGGACTTCCCAGAATTCCTTTGCACCTATTTTTAACAGTGATATACTCAATGAACTGATGAGAATACCTATGAGAGGGATTAAGATGAAGAGGCTGTGAGCCTATGATGTGGGGAAAGTATAACTTTCGTAAAAGTAAAGAAGACAAAGTTGAAAATGGCATCAAAATTTTAGGAAAACTGTCCTTTTCACATCTTTCTTCATGCCATTTTGGGGTTTGTTGGACCAAGAAAATGGGAGGTTGTGTTTGGCCAGAGTACAGATGCCAAACCTACTCCCTACTGATTTCAACTCCTTCCTGACCCAATAAATAGAGGCCTTAAGAACCCCAGAAGTGTATCAAAGGAAGAATCACATACGACACTTAGCTCTACCTTACACCCTGCTTGTCCAGTTCAAATACCACAAATACATTTATTGAGCTAAATCTCCAGGGCTGGGGAAAGGAGATGCAGAGAGAAATACGAATCACTGTCTTGCATTTAAATACAAACTCATGCATTTGCATTCAGATTTTAAGACTGGGATGAAGCAGGCAAGGCAAATGCAGACTGTGAGGTTTGGGGACCCGCCTTTAAACTGCTTCCTTTATGGTAAAGCAGTGATATTGTTCAATGCATTCTTCAATCTCCCCCTCTCCATTGCGACCTGGAAGTACCTGAGCCTTCATAAGAATCTTGGAAATTAAGTGGGGTATTAAAAAAGAATTTGAGATTTTTTTTTCCCCCAGGAAAAGGCTGTTTGTAAATCCAAAGAATGTGTGAATTCCAGAAAAATGTCAGTAATATGGTACACTGAGAACACAGAGCACTCACAGATTGGACTTGGAGTTGCAGGTCATTTTTCTCTTTCAGGAGAGTGACCATCTTTTCCTCTAGTTCCTTCCTTTTTGCCTCTGACTTGGCAAGCTCGTCTTTGATTTTCTGGAACTCTTCCTTCATGTTGGCCATCTCCTTCTCCGTCTCCGCGCTCTTCAGCAGGGGCTTGATCTTGAAGAAGAGCTTCATCCAGGGCCAGTGCTTGACGTGCGTGAAGGCTCGGACATTGTACTGGATGCAGAAGATAGCTTCTCTGAAAAGGCATAGAAGTATCAGTGTCCATTCATCTATTAGAGACAGTGTTATTGCCATTCTTTTTATACACACAAACTCCCCTCTAATTGACCTCCCACATATAAACAGTACATCACATTCCATGGATGTTATATGCCGGGTCTATATACACATGTGTGTGCACGCATGCCCTTATACTCAGACTTGCTAATGTGTGCTGCTTGTCTTGAACAATTCTGGGTTTGGGGTCTCTATCAAATTAGCGAAGAAGCTGACTTTTAAGGGGAGAATACTTTACATGGATGAGCAACGTGAACCATTCTGAGGCCACTGGTGATGTTACAACATTAGTGATTTGAGAGTGGATGTGACAATTTGTAAATTGATTGTACTGCTTGGCTGTCAGCATATGGATGTGAATTGTGGAATGATATAGTTTGCTTTCCAAATGGCTTCACCTAAATTGAGCTTATGATTTACCATGTCTTCCTTAAAGTCACTGCTCTTATTTTACTGACCATCGAATTACACACTCAGTAAACTTCTTTTGTTAATTTCTTCAGAGAATATACTGGCTTTTCTCAAAAATTTTTAAATGCCTCATACTTACCTTACAATTAGATTTTCAATATCTGCAGTGCCTTTAGCATGGACTAAGCTCCAAAATTTGCTTTATTTAAATAAAATTGTAGAATAGTAATAAAAGATACCCTTTCTGCAAACTACAGCAATAGACTGTTGAGGTTTCACTACCATGTCTCTTCCAGCTTGCTGAAATGGAAATTCTATTTTTACAGGTCCAATTTATAATAGCCATGACTCTGAGAAGGCAGGTACCATGACACAAATCACAATGTAGACATGTGTAAAAGACTTGGGAATACTTATAATGCAGACCTTAAATAAGTGCATAGTGAACAAAATGAATCCAAAAATGTGTGTGTAAGGACAGGAAATGCAGTGTGCTGTGGAGATAGAGCTGGAGGAGGTTAATTAGGGAAGAAGGCATGGACGTTCTGAATTCATAAATAGATAAATTAGGATGAGGGGCGAGGGCTTGCACAAACCTGAAAATAGGAGATAAGCAAATTGTGTAGCCCAGCTGGAAAAGGCTGTGTGGTTGGAAATGATAGATGAGGTGGGGAATAGAGAGGGCATTGCCAGTCATGCAAGGTAACTTGGATTTGATGTGGGAGACCATGGGGAGCCACAAACTGAGATGTGGCATGATGTCCATAGTGCTTACTGAAATTATTTCTGCAGCTGTATGTGAGATGCTCTGAAGAGGGAAATTGGAGGGGAAGAGACATTTGGAGGGAATCCAAGCATAAGGAGGGAAGCAAAAGTGGATACATGGTGGGAGTGAGTTCTGAACTGGGTGAAAAGAACACAATGAAAGAGTTAATGAGTGAGGAAGGCTGATGGTTAATCACCCTTACAGTCCCAATTTTCTGCATGATTGTTACCTCCTTTGTAACATCTTCTGATATTCTACCCTCATTAGGAATCCCCTGCAGACGGCTTGAGTTCTTGTTATAATCTGAGCCAATTTGTCATCTCTCATTTCTTCCAGAAGACCCAGAAGCCCAGCTTTGAAGAAAACCTGGGGAAAGACAGAGTCACAAATCATCCCCCTACCATGGGAGACACAGCGATGGCAAAAGGTACTGATTAAATAACAGCTATACCTTCGTATGTCCGAATTTATATTGGGTGTGATCAATATCGATAGAGCCAAGAAGTTTCTCTGAAGCCTTCTTGCTGTCAATGAACTGTCCCTCAGGAATAGCACTCGCATTTAAAACTTTGTATCTGTTTAATTAAAGAAGGAAAGATTAGGACTGTGTGATCCTGTTTGGGAATCAAATGACAAAAAAGAAACATCAGTAAAAAAGTCTCAGAACAAAAGTAAAACAATCCAACTGTCTTTTAAGTTCAGATAATAATACAACATGACTTTCCTATTGTTGAATGCATGCCTCCTTCCTGTTTTTAAGAAATGTCACCTCTTCTAACCCAGTACTCTGACCCAATAAATAGAGGCCTTAAGAACCCCACTTGAGGGGTTCTGACCTGCAACCACTAGACTAACTTATTTGGCTTCTTGATTTTATAATATTTACGAAGCAGGATACATGAAAGAGGACGAACATTGGGCAATAATGAAGATGATGGATTTTCACAGCATTCATTGCAATAGAGCAAAGAGAGTCTGACCTCTGTTTGAAGTCCCCATAAAGAATTCTGCTGGGGAATCCCTTCCTGCAGATGCGGATGCCTTCCAGCACACCATTGCACCTCAGCTGATGCAGGACGAGTTCATGAGCCATGGCCCCTAAAAATATATCAGAGTACTTACTCCTAGGCACGGAATTTTCCACCTTGTGCCTGTTTGATTATTTCACATGCTTAGATCTTACCAGGGGTCTTGGTTTCATTGGGGATGATACACCGTACAAAGTGAGGATGTGTGCTCCTTAGATTGGTCATCAGTTTATTTAAATTTTCCTAGAAAACCAGAGAGAATAGATCTGATGAGAAAGGTCTGTGTCTGATTTCCTTCTTGGTAACTCTCTGGAGCAGACCTATGATGGCCCTTAACTGTTAGGTATAAGTTTGTGAGACTTCAATTGCTCTGTATTTTAAAGGTCTCAAGAGTTCTAGACTGCCACATAACCAAAAGGCCAAAATACCAAGAAGAAATACAGCTCTCCAAGGTATTCATTCATCACACTTAGGATCTGTCCTACAAACAAACTGAAAATTCAGTAGCCTCGGTGCACAGGAAAAGTTCTCAACTGGGAATCAGAAGACAAAGGACTATGGCCTTGTTCTGCCACTAATGCATTGCTTGACTCTATAAAACCCCCTTTTGCCTTTCTGGGCCTCATCCAAAAATAATTGAGATTATCTCCAAGGTCTCTTTCATCTCTCTCAGAGCTAATAACTTTCACAGTAGTGGCTAATAGTGGTAACCTAGGTTGGAAATTGTTCCAACTTTTGCCATTCCTTCCTTGACTTTATTATTCCCTGGGAACTACAACCTCTTATTTTTTGTTTTTGAGTCTAAAATCATGAGACTATATAATGTGTATGAGTGGATCGTAGGTACATGAGAATGATCCAGAATCTGAAGCATATAGCAGGGAATAATTCCAGAAATAGAGTCATTGGTGATGACAGATGATGATGTTTTACTCAACCATAGAAAATGCACATGTAATTATTTTCCAGCATTTCTTAGGTATATTCTTGGAGAAGGCAAGTTGCTTTCCCCCTCCCCACACATCTCAGTTAATAATTAGGAATTAAAATAAGTAATACATTTTTAATCTTGAAAGTGTGTACAAGGAGGTGATGAAACAAGAGTCTATTGGGTGAGATAATACAGAGTGTGAATGAGAAAGAAAAAGAACAAGGTAGTTTTCCTGTTTAGGTCATAGGTTATATCTGCATTTTAATTATAAAAGGAATTAGACTTAGCCATGCAAATTCTGACAAAACAGTCAGACCAGACACTTGGTACTTTCCCATTTAGAAAAGCCAGTTTTTAAGCCACTTAATAGAAATCACATTATTTGAAGCAAAATTATTATTGTTCTTTTCATCTCAGGGGATATTTTCTAGCTTAATTTTCCATCTGAATCACCCAGCTTGGCTTTAGGTGATTTTCACCTATTGCAAAAAAATTAAACTCACCTCAGAGGACAAATATATGTTTTGGTGGAAGGATGTCCTAAAGAGTGTATCTCAGATTCACTGTCAAAGAGGAACTCATTCTCAAAGGGCAACATTAGCAGATTAAAGATATTGCCTTCCACAGGGATAACTTTGGAGTTCAGCTATGCTTCCTTAAAAATAAGTCTTAGTATAGAATAAGAAGGCTTCGAAGGACTTTTTGGCATTCCTGAATACATTAGATGATCATAATAGGAATAATGGATAAAGCATTTGACCCTACAGAAGTAGTGCCTTGGGTCTACCCTGACAAGAGTGAATATTTAAGTGATTCCTGTTAATATTCCATTCTCTCCTAATTTATTCTGAATCGAATAATTATGGTAATTCATAGAAACTGAATAGGTTTCTTGAATTAATTTGGTACTTTACCCTGAAGAGAGCTGACACAGTCTGGAAAGAAGAGCCCTTCTTCTTAGCACCTTTCTTTGCACCACTGTCTGAGGTAAAAAGAAAACCCATCAATTAAAGTGGAATCCCAGAGGCCAGAATGCTATGTGAATATTCTGTAGGAATAGCTTGAAGTTAGATTAAGGGCACAGAAAGTACCTCCTTCAGCACCAGAATATGTGGAAAAGAGACTGGCCAGGGTCTTCATGGAGGACTTCTGGTACAGCCCGACCACGGTCTCATTCAGGGGGTCCTTGTTCTTGTCAAGCCAGCCAGCGATGTTGTAGTCCACGGTGCCCGCATAGTGCACCAGCGAGAAGTGGGCCTCCGCCTTGCCTTTGACCACCTTGGGCTTCTGGAAGTTGTTGGACTTGCCCAGGTGCTGGTCATACAGCTTGTTCTTGAAGGAAGTGTCTGTGGCCTTGGGGAACATGCACTCCTCTTCCAGGATCGAGAAGATGCCCATCGGCTGAATATAGAAAAGTAGACACTGGTGTCAACCTGTCATCTCTCAAAAGATACAGACATAGTGGCTGTCAGTTGATAAAATTATGATCACCCCCCAATGAAATACATTTATAAAGTGAAACAGAAAGTGGGGTCACAGATCAAAGAAGTCCTTCTGTTATCATAGAATGGCTTTTCCATTATTCTCTCACAGTCAATCCACAGCATCATTTTCATTAAAAGAATATATGAAGATTTCCAGTCAAGGTGGTGAAGTAGGTAAATGTGCTCACCTCCTCTCAAGATCACATCAGTTACAACTAAACTACAGAACAAGCATCATTGAGAATTGCCTGAAGTCTAGCTGAAACGAAGCCCTACAACTAAGGACATACAGAAAAAGCCACCTCAAGACTCATAGGAGGTGTAAAGACATAGAATGGGCTGGTCTCACACCCATATGTGACCATTGAAAACCAAGAGAGAGAGATCAGCTGTGGAGGTCCCTCCTGGAGGAACGAGAGGTCCCCAGCCCCACATCAGGCACCTCGGCCCAGGGTTCCAGTGTGAGGGAGGAGAAGTACCCATAAGCCCTGGTTGTGAACGCCAGCAAAGATTGTGGCTGAGTGAGGAGAGGATGGCTGCAGTTCTAGGCACTTCCATTAAAGGGCCTGCACACAGACTTACTTAATGACAGACTCACTTGCTCTCAGCTCCAGTGCTAGGGCAGCAGCTTGAAAGCTGCCAGGGACATATGGGGAGGAACTGAAGTGTTTAGCTTTGGGGTGGTGAGGGCTGGAGGGGCAGCTTTTTCCAGGAGGAAGAAACTGGCAGAAGCCACTTTTTTCTCTGTTGAGCTTTACCCCTGCATAAATGCAGGTGCAGGCAGACACCATATCTAAGTCTCCATCAAACTGGCTATTACCTGTCTCAGTGATTCCCTGAGACCCTGTCCCACTCAATTTTCTGGTACAAGCCACTTTCAGTGGCTTTTTCAAACAACCTGTCTTAGCTCATGCTGCAGACGTTCATAAAATCTCTCAAAGGTTTACAAAACCCAAACCAACAGCATCTGGCTTCGCCATGTTCCATACCTCTTGCTGAACAGTCCTAGCCCAGCATTAGCAACAGCCAGCCTAGGTTCACAAATTGGGTTATCCAGGCTCCTTTAAGCCCAGTGCAGGTGTTGGTCATCTACAGATTGCTTTTTGGCTCATACCAGGTGGCCTAGGGCAGGGCACAGGCTGTGGATAAACTTGACCTGCAGCAGGGTTTCCTCCCAGAAGGTCCCAAGGCTGGTATGCTTGATGTTCAGCTTCAGACCAAGCCAGAGCATCACCCAGCTGCCTCCAAGGACAACACCCCCAAAAGGCAGACTGGCAGGCACCAGAGCCCCACTAAAGTGAATCCTGCCCTGTAGGATCAGCCCCTGCACCACAGTTCCTCCACTATAGTCACGGCCAGTCCTCACAACCAGTTAGCCTGAGGGTCGGTCTCTACCAGATGCATAGTTTCAAACACTACTGACGGCTTGTATCATCATGGCGATAAATTTAGACTAAGGAGGTCATTCTAGTGAAGCAGATCATCTCAATAAAGTCTTCAGTGTGGCTTTAAAATTGGAGTTGAGTCAGTGTTAGCACAAAACTCGTAAGAACAAAGTGAAACTAACAATTCTGACCCGTCTTATGTCAAAGTTGAAAAGAGAAAGTTATTTCTCAATAGTAAGTTTCTAACTTCTTAAGAAATCAGCCTATCGAAGATGAAAGTAATACTTTTTAGAGTTGCTGAAGATACTTGGAAAAGTTATCCTTATAGTTCAGCTTTTCTTTAGGAGTCAAACAGACCTTCTCGATGAGCTCAATGCAGGCGGCCAAGTCCATCCCAAAGTCGATGAACGTCCACTCGATGCCTTCCTTCTTGTACTCCTCCTGCTCCAGCACGAACATGTGGTGGTTGAAAAACTGTTGCAGTTTCTCGTTGGTGAAGTTGATGCACAGCTGTTCTAAGCTATTGAACTGCACAAAACAAAAATTCTAACATTAAATGGATTTTTATAGCAGTAAAATTCATTACTGAAAAGATATTTTATTGAAAAAAATGTGGGCGATAGTAACAAAGTCAAATTTAAACTAATTATTCATTCAAAAATCCCAGGGGAGGAAAATGATTATTTTTGACATGAACCCTTCCATGAATTCTGGGCATTATTTGAAGGTATAGACGTCAACCACACAGAAATAATTCTTATAGAATCTACTTCCTTTCACCTCTAAGATTGTAAGGACAATAATGTACATTAAAAGTACAATCATGATCCTGTGAGTTATGGTTCAGATTTAAGGGTAAAAGTAATTTATTGGAAAACCTTACTTCTTTTCCACTCTGACTCTCCAATTCAAGATAAAATTCACATTTTGGATGTCATGTTATTAAGGAGGAAAACCTATCTAATTTCTCTTCTATTCATATAAAAAAGTTGGTAAATCCTCCTTATCAGGACTGGGAAAGGAGAGAGACCTGAGGTGGTGTAACAATTGACGATCTGAAAGAGTCTTTGTAAAAATTCACATCCTCCTTTTATAGACAATGAAGCTGATGGCCCAGAGGGGAAATGGTATGGGACACATGAACCACAAAGAGAAAAGACGATGAAGGGTTTTGATGCTTCTACCTTTGGGCTCTTTCTTCTCCATGGGAGATGTCTTGTGTGTAGACCAAAGGCCTAGATCAGGGTTCCTGTCCTTGCTTTACCTGATATAGTCATAGGTCTTTAAGAAGTGTTTTGATTTTCGTCATCTCAGTTTCTCCACATGTAATTAGCCACGATATTAATTACTCCTTTATGAATTGTTTTAAAGATGAAATGAGGTAGCATTTTGAAGTGCTAAGTATACTGCCAGAAATACACTGAATTCTCAATATATCTTAGCTGTTCTTATTCTTCCATTCTGCAACTTCTAAGATATTTTGGAAGTAAATAACTCTCGGTACATTGTTGGGGAAAGCAATGTTGGAACTGTACTTGTAACACCTAATTATCAAAGTCCAAATTACCTTCCTCCCACTCTTTATTATAATGAAGACAACTCACATCAAAGATCTCAAAGCCGGCGATGTCCAAGACCCCAATGAAGTACTGCCTGGGCTGCTTGGTGTCCAGCTGCTGGTTGATGCGGGTAACCATCCACAGGAACATCTTCTCGTACACAGCTTTGGCCAGAGCACCCACTGAGTTGTACACCTTCATGGACAGAGTAATGTTTTTAGTGGTAAAGGAGCAATGTCTGTGAGCATTATGAAAGGCCTGGGATGTGTGTGATTCATTGATGTCGTGAATTTACCTGCTGCACAGTCTGGCCTTTGGTGACATACTCATTGCCGACTTTGACCCTGGGGTAGCAGAGGGCTTTGAGCAGGTCTGCAGAGTTCAGATTCTGGAGATAGGCTGCCTTGTCAGCAACTGCAGAGACACAATTCAAGGAATGTTTAATGGTGGATATCCTCTTTAACCTAATCTTGCCATTTTGCTCCAATCCATTTCCTTTATTATTTAAATAAAACGTTAAACTAATTCCACAGAAGATCAGATGAGGCTCTTGGTACATTCAAGTATGTACTTGCTAAATAAGTAGTCAATTTTTTATAGGGGCCTTTGATAACTTATTGCAGGCAGCTTTGGAAAACTTTATCAACAATAAACATATTGCAGTGTTTATGGGAATACTTTACATAAGGCACAAGCCCCTGCTCTTAAGACACACTAGGTGTAGTTGGAAAGATAAGATTAAATACATCTTCATGTTCACTGTTAGGAGTGGATGGGTCAAAGTCAGGAATATTTATTTAGATCCTTATCTCAGTTTCTTTCCTCCCAATGCCACCTCATTGAATCAATTTCTCTGTCTGAAAATGTGGGAATTAAATTTTAGTACAGAGTCCCTTTCTAAAATTCTGTCAGGGACTATAATACCTATGCCACATGCCAGGCACAAAAGTAACTGCTGAGAAAATTTAGAGGAGGAAGAGAGACTGTCAAGTTGGGAGGTGAGGAAGGCTTCAAGGAGCAGGTAACTTTAGCTTCTGTGGTAGATCCTATACAGTCCACATTCTTTCCATACATAGAGTATATGACTTTTCTTTCTCAGTCCCTTTTTCATCTTATTGGTTGCCTAGACTGTTTGCAAGTTTATATATAGGCGACACATACACATAGACATCTGGGGACATTCTTCACCCCTAGCTATGACTGGGCAGATCGGTTTATCTAGGTATTGCTGAGCTAGACCATTAGGCCAAGTTTTATGTCCTTACTCACCATTGCCATGGTTAAGCAGGGGCATTGTTCCATCTCATTCTCTCGCCCATGATTGGGCCCCCGGTTTTGCTTTATTCAGATACCTCCTTAAAGTGGCTGTTAGGGTTCATTTGAACTTACTTGGGCTGGAGAGAAATGATGGTGATATGGAGATGTGGAGAAGGAAAGGGGGTGAGGAAAGCATGTAATGTGTATAAATGCGTCTATGTGCTTCAGAAGTTCAGCTACGAAGGAGGTGTGAGTTCAGAGAAGGCTTTTTACTTCTTGCCATATTCTTTGATGCCAACCCAGATGGAGCTTCATTTGGTACCTTCAGTGCCGTCGGGCTCAGCTTGCTCCTCACGCTGCTTTTGCTTGAATTTCATGTTCCCATAATGCATCACGGCCCCTGTGAGTTTGTAGATGGACACTTTTTCCTCGGGACTAAAGCCCAGGATGTCAATGGCGCTCTGCCAGGAGAGATGAGAGGACAGAGTTATGGGAAGGAGAGACTAACTTACTTTAGGAGAATTTATACCATAATATATCCTAAGGTAACCACACCTACAGAGGGTTGCTATTGTCATCCCCATGTAGAATGGATTTTTAGAAAAAATGTGTGACTTACATCTGTGGCCATCAGCTCCTCTTGGTCATCAATGCTGGGGACTGTGATCTCCCCTTGACTGACAAAGGCAAAGTCGTATGGGTTGGTGGTAATTAGGAGCATTTCTGGGGACACAGAATTCAGGGGATACATTTTGCATTAGACATTGTTCATAAAAAATATTAACTTTCCTCTGTGATTTAAGATCTTTCTTACCAATCAGATCTGGCTTCTTATTGGAAGTAATCTGATAAAAAATATGGTAGCTTCTTTCCGCCTTCAGCTGGAAAGTAACTCGAGATTTTTCTAGAAGATCTGGAAAGAAAGGGAAATTGATATTGAATTAGAAAAAAAAAGTCAAAGCTGCTGAGGTATTAAAGAAACTTCAATGTCTTTGCTACCATTGGAGACATTTCGTAGGATCCATTGAGATTTAACTTTGGTGGTGGATCCTCTTGGTTCTACATACTCATATATAAATTCCAAATACATGTGGAAAGTGCTCAAGGGTCTCACCATCTAAAAGCAGAGACTGAAGCATGCCTACTCAAGGAAAAATAAATTTTTCTATGGGGGCCCATGGCCTCTGTGCAGTAATTGATCCTTAACACCCTTCCTTAGATCACCTCAGGCTCTGTGTCAGGGAATTCCTTGCAAACACCTACCAAAGCTCAGAACAAAAACAGATCACAGAGATGTAAGCCTAGCGGTAACTTGTAGGTGTGCATAAATAGCCCTAGTGAGTCTTAGATAAAAATGTCATAGTTGCTTCTGAGGCAAGAATATTCTGAGGCAAGAATGTGCAACAGAACCATCAGTCTGAGAGTGAAGTAAATGGAACACACAGTGGATGATGGATAAGTCTGGCATTGGCTCATGGGCAATACTGGCAGCAGGCTTAATGCATACCAACTGTTGCAAAAAAACAAGCAAACAAAAAAACCCTGCCATTGAAATCACTTGTCCCTTTGTTTTGGTTTTCAATGATCCTATTACTCACATGTTTCAATGTCTGCAGAAGCCAGCTTCCCTGTAGTACCAAAGTGGATTCTAATGAATTTACCCTTGGAAAGAAAAAAGATTATTTTGTATTAAAATGTTGAAGGACATGGCGATGCAATTGAAATGACAGTTCAGACATGGCAACGCCGGCACTTAAGGGCAGAGAAGACCGTTCTGTAACCAAAAGGCTTACAAAGCGAGAGGAGTTGTCATTCCTCACGGTCTTGGCATTGCCAAAGGCCTCCAGCAGGGGGTTGGCGCTGATGATCTGGTCTTCCAGCGTCCCCTGCAAAGGCAAGAGCAGGCCTCACATCTGAGGCTCCAGATGCCCTGAGAGCCCTGACCAGTCTTGATTCAGCCTCTGGCTCACAGACTCACCTTCATTTTGCCAGATTCCTCCTTCTTCTTGTCTCCAGTGACTGCAATTGTTGCAAAGTACTGGATGACACGCTTGGTGTTCACCGTCTTCCCTGCCCCGGATTCTCCGCTGTCAAACAGAAACCAGAGAAGAGATCAGAATTACAGCTCACATTGTCAACATCTAAGACAGTCACCACAAACGAGAGAGGAAGAAAAAAATCACGTACGTGATCAGGATGGACTGGTTTTCACGATCTGTGAAAGAGAAATCAAGACCATCAGTTAAACAAAACAAAAACAAACACAGTCAACATGAAGAAATCTCAATCAGTTCAGATCAAGCACAGCTTGTCTTGTTTTTATTTTTTAACATTTGAAGATGTTCCCTA
>PVKE010027783.1:0-21358 GCA_004027555.1 Craseonycteris thonglongyai | reverse complement strand
TCCCCCTTCTCTCTGTCTCTCTCTGTCTCTGTTTCTCTCTGTCAAAAATCAATAAAAATAAATCTTTGAAAAAAAAATGGTGATAGTCACATTTTGCTCATTTTATTCATTTTATTGAATGAATAAATAAATTTATTTTTTGTTTATTTTAAATGGTGTTTTAAAATTATCTTAGGAAAATTAACAATATCTTTGGAGTATGAGTCTTAGGGAAAAAAATGTTAAAGAGTTCTGTTTTAATCATCACACAATTTTATAAAATAGTTATTTGATACCACTGTTTTGTCAAACAATTACCTGGAATCTTTACCTTTTTTGAAATATGCAAATTGTCACCAATATGGCCACTGCTATTATCAGGTGTTCTAGTTCTGGTGGCCTAATAGGTAGTCAGATTTGATTGTGTGAACTCCAATCATCTCAGGGTTCTTCACTTTGTATGGTTTTGTTTTAAATTATAATGACAGACAAACTTTATCTCACCTATGACTTGATACCTTTGTTATTCATCTCAACTGGTTGGTTCCTGTGTCTGAGTCAGATTACCAAATTAGACATTAGGTTTATGTACAAAGAGGTCTGCTGCAATCTCCCAACTCTTCAATATCTAGACAGTTTGTCTTTAGCCTCCAAATGCTCTCTTTCTTTTGGTGGGTTTGCATGGTTTTCCTGTTTCTATCTCTGTGCCTAAGTCTTCATCCCTTCCATTCCAGTCTGGACAATTGCCAATTATGGATACTCATTTTAAGCATTTCATGATTTTAGTACCTTTGCTGAAAATTTTGACCATTAAGGAAATAGTCATATCATGGAGTACACTGTTAGCCATTGTCTCAGAGGCTCTGAACCCCTGTCCTCTCAGTATCTCTTGGAATACTTTCTCTCTCCAGAATAAATGACAAATTCTTCCATTTTTCTCAAGCAAAACCTTTTTTTTTTCCTCTTAAATTTATCTCCCCACCCCCAACTCCCCCAATGCATGCCTTTTTCCCTATAACTAAGTTTCTTTTAAGGAACTTCTTCCAAATACAGAAAACTTCCTAAAGGGAAATCTGGCAGTACAATTTTCTACATGACATGCATTAGCAACTACCCTATACATTACCAATGCTATTTCTTTGCTGAATCACTTCCTGTGAAAAGCTATGGTGATAAAATAAGATATTTCTGGGTCAGTACCCAGAATCTGATCACTTTTTTTTTTTTAAAATCTCTTCCACTGTAACCATTTTGGTCCCAGTCACCACCATTTCCCACCTGGATTACTCCCATAAGTGGTCTTCCTCCTTTTACTCTTGACCACATACAGACTACTCCCCACACAGCAGCCAGAGAATTGTGTTAAAACATATTTTACTTTTGAGTTTAAGATCTTGAAATTTACAACAGCTTTATTTCCATGAGGAGTAATAACCTAAATCCTTTCAAAGATCTTGTCCCATCCTGGCTTCTCCTAGCTCTTTTCCCCTAGCTCTTCCTTGGCACACTCTCACCTCCAGGTATTTTCTCTTGCTGTGATTTTTGTTTTGCTTTCTTGAAGTTGTTGGGAATGAGTTTTCTCCTGGTAGAGGCTTACCCTGGTCATTTTGTTTTAAATTGCTTACCCTTATCTCACACTCCTGATCTTTCTTTCTTCTTTTGTTTCTGTAGCAATTTTTACCTTTTAATTTCCCCCATGATTTTGCTATCCACCACTGCCTCACACACACTCCCATTTATGCCCAGAATATAAACTCTATGAGAAGAGGTTTATTTGTCTTTAATTGACATATTCTAAGATTGTAGGATGGTTCTTGGCACTCAACAGCCAATAAATATTTAGCAAATAACAACAACAAAAAAAAGAATGTTACTGGCATTATTTTATATTTATAATGGGATTTATGTCTATCTAGCTCATTAATCAATGTTCTTTAAAATTGGATTAGGTACATAATGATTCATTCAATTACTCTAGGGACAGACATTTAACATATTTACATGTAAATAAATAAGAGAACATTTTTTGTAAGTTCTTTGAAGGGAAGATATATGGTACAGTGATTGAGAATAGCTAGTAGGATCCAACTTAAATGACTGGCCTCTCTAAGAAGGTGTCAACCCAAAATGTGCAGAGTGAGGCATTTTCTGCTTAAGGAGTCCAAATATTCTGGAGAATGAAAGCATTTGGGGAAGCCGGGATGGCTCAGTGGGTTGGGCGCTCACTTTGCAGCGCCGGGGACCGAGGATTGAGTCCCCGCCCCAGCCCGTGGGGACCCATGTGCTGAACTGGGAGCTCCCCCCAGTTCAGTTCTCTCTCTGTCTCTGTATCTGTATTTCTCCCTCACTCTGTCAAAAATAAAAATAAATAAATAAAACTATATTAAAAAAAGAAAGAAAGCATTTGCGGGACTGAAAAAGCTCCTGTACTGGAGCTCAGTGAGGGAGGAGAAGAAAAGTAAATAATGAGGAGGGCCAAGATCACACTGGGCCTTTTTGACCCTCAATTCAAGTTTAACATTTGTTTAAAATGATCACTTTGCTTTCTGAATAGAGAATGGGTTTAGGGACGCTAAACCCATTAATAACTATTCAAGAAAGATGAGATGATATCGTTTATAATCATAAAACAAAAAGGCATCCATAAAGCCTAATTTGGGATATAAATAGCAAAAGGTAATCACATTCTTTCTTTTCCTACTACTGCCTACTTCCCTATATTCTCTAAATATTTAGAATACCTTAGTTTTAATGGAAAAAAATTACATGACTATACACATAAACACAAAGTAAAAAAAAAAAGAATAGAGTGGATCATGTTCTAATTAATTTTTTTAAGTAACTAATTTGTGACTAAAGCTTTTAAGAAACAAAATTGTTATTAATAATAAACTTGTCATATTTCTTTTGGGAGATATCCTAAATAAAAGTGAAAGTACACATAATATGAATATTCTTTGTAGTTTTTCGTTATCTCACACATGTTACTCGTGATAATGAAATATATTTAGCAATACTGGATAAACTATTATTAGCTCTGTGATAAAAATAATCAAGTTATTAAAATTAAAAGGGAGCATTAGAGAACAACGTAATTTTAATATGCTCCTTCTACTATCTATATATTTTGTGAAAAATAAAAGTTACACATACAGGGTGGCCTAAAAGCAGGTATACAGTTGAATCAATGAAATTCATCACAACAGATCTTATGGGTACACATATACACTGACACACAACAAAATAAAAACTATAGTGTAGTGTATACAAACACCTACTTTTGGGCCACCCTGTATATATTTTATCTTCTATCATGTACATATCCTCTGTCTAGAGTGTTCGTTCCATTCCTTTGAAAATCTATATTTGTTGAAAAATTTCTAGAAGTAAATGTACAGCAAGATTTAGGTTTTATTAGTATGTTGAAACTGAATACCATAGGAACAAACAAGCAGAATAGCTGACTGGAATTGTTACTTATGCAATCCAATGTTGCCTAGTGACAAATTGTGTGTCTTTTGCCTCCTGGAAACTATTTTCAAGGTTGGTATAAGTCTGTGGAATGTTTTATGAAATCATTAAATAGTTTCCTGACCTATAACGAGTACTTCAAAATGTCTGCCATCATATTTTCTGGCTTTTGAAAATGATTAATAGTTTTTACAAAATAAAATATCAAATTATATCTTCTTTACAAAGCCTGTTGTTTAAAAAAAAATCTGAGAAATTCTAAGCTCTCTTACAAACAGTCTTTTCTGTAATGTCCTGGCTTTCTTGATACACAGACTACTTGGGAATAACTAAATGCTACTAAAGATATTAAACCAATAATGAAGGATGGCTGAATTACATCTCTTTCTTCCCCTAAAGCAACAGGATTTTCACAATTTCAGTCTCTACCCTAAATAGCCTTAAGGAGGAAAATATTTACATTTTCATATATTTTTCATATATATATATATATATATATATATATATATATATAATGTTTTTTTATTTGTATTAATTCAAATGGGCCCATATAATTTCTTTAAAATGATTTTAGGGGAAATTCACACAAGTTTCAAAATCATTCACTGTCATTGAAAGGCAACGCAATAGTTCCTTCATGTGGACATACTGAGTTCAGTTTCTGGTTTCCTCAGTGCAGTTTTTTCTCATGTGGAAATAATATCTGGGAAAGAACTACACTGTCCATGCAAGCAGTGAAGTTATATCAACCTAGAGCCAGTTTGGTTGTGATGATATCTGCTGGAGCCAAATTTAACATAACCCAGTGAAAGAAGATTGTTTTCCATTTACTACCATGCACACCCTCACAATGAACTGAAGGGGGCAATATTTACCATGAAAATTCAGCTCGGAAGTACTTTGGAAATAAACATGGGAACCTTGTAACATTATTTAAATTACAAATTGTTTTTATTTGGCAGCTGCCACTACCAACCATTATACACACATTACACATATGCACATACACACTCACACACACACAAATACACAATGCAGAACTACTAAACGGCAACAATTTCAAATAACATGGATTGCCGTATGTATTAAATTCACAGATTATAATAACAGCAAATTTGTTTTTATCCAAAAATGTACACTGTACCAGGGGTCTGTCTCAAGTTCAGAAAACTTTTTATTTTTTATTTTTTTTAATCCAATGCAGTCTTGGGAAGTCCCTCACACAATGAACTTCTGTTGTTTTCATACACCCAAAATAACTTCTTTCGATTAGGTTAATGTGGATAGGTGGTATAGCTAAATAAGGCTCTGTGGTGCTTCTCATTCCAAAAGCTTTCTCTCTACTTCAGGCTTCTTCTAGCCCTTAATAGAAAAATTCTTGCAATGAAATTTTAAACTTGTGCTACAGAAAGTAGTCATGATCTTATGTCTAAATGACATTTGATAACAAAGATATAAAATGTATGTTATATGGGAATAAATGTATGAATGAATGTGAATGTGTGTATGCATTTAACTTTATGTAACAGAGTATCCAATAAAATAGAATGATAAACTAACATCTGCACAGCTGGGAATTTTGATTACCTTGGCAAAAATAAAACAAAACATATTATAAGTACTTATAAGTATATGTATGCTATTTTATAACAGTAGCCACACCACTCTAGTTTGTTTATTACAGAAAGTTTGTGATTCTTCAATCACTTCTCTCTTTCCCAGGATTACTCGATCTGCAGCAAAAAATACCTGGTCTCCCACTTCCATTAGTGAACTATTAATTTTATTCTGAAATCTAAAAAAATTCTATATAGACCATTCTATATAAATGCAATAATATAAACACCTATCACTACTACACAATACATGAGATTGACTGTAGATAATTCTCTGTAGTTTAATTTCTTTATCCTTAAAATGAGAAGGTTGTACTAAATTAGCATAGAAAAGAATTTACTTCCTAATCTAATACAATCACTTCAGAGACCAGGATTAAAGACTTGATTGTTCAAAGACAAAGAGCTAAAGACAGAGTCTAGGTTAGAACCCAAATATGCAGAAGCCTGGTCCATGCTTTCTCCGTTAGAAATGCAGTGCATTGCTCCTAGAATGAGGGCTGTCCCATGATCTTTGCTATCAGTTAAGCCCAACTGCTCAAGGGTATTAATGACAAGAAACATATGAGGCAAATGCATACTGAGCCAGATTAAAGATGCCAAAGTTTCCACGTGCAGATGTAATGAAATGTCCTCTACCAATCAAGTAGTAATGAAGAAAAAGCAAGGAAGGGATGAGGGCAAGAAACATGAGGAGAAATAGCCTCCATAAAGAACAAGGGGTAAAGGTAGATGTAGAAAGGAGGCTGGGGACAGGGAGGTAGATCCCTGCATGTTTGTTGAAATCAAAACAAGAAAACAAGAAGAGGTTTCTGTAGGTTGCCAGGAACTCACTTTCCTTCTGTCTCCTTCATTTAGTACATTCTTTTGAGAAACCGTGATTTCCTTTTTCCCTTTCTTTCTCTGTCCATATGCCTGCTCCTCATTCCCTTTCAGTCTAACATCTGTTCATTTTTATTACTTAATTTTGTTTAATTTCTAGATGTTAAAAACAGTTACACTGATTTCACTTTATTTTTAAATTAGGAAACAGTTTAAGGATTGGCATAGTTCTGAGTTGAGTCTGAACTGAAAAATTAAATTGTATTGTATTGTAAAATTTACATTAAATTAAGGCCCTCCTACAACTACAAATTTAAAGGTTTACATAACAATATGTTTTTATTCAAGGATTTATAAAATGACAATGTTGTCAGTCATATAAACCATCTGCTTATCACCGAAGGGGCCCCAAATCTAAGACATATTTTCTCTTTCCAACATAACATCATTTTGCAATAAATAATTTGCCATAATGATCTTGTTCTGTCTCTGGGGCACTTTAAGCCAACTCAATGCTCTTATGTTACTCAACATAACATACTGATAATATGAGAAATCAAGTTGGTTGCATAAGAGCAAAGATTCAGGCTACAAGATTTCTGATAATTGTTTCTATGTACTTAGTCATCAAGCATGTTGATTTCAAAGACGATGGTAATATATCAATCCCAGACTCAATTCAAAACTATGAATATGTGTTGCTTTGGGTTTGGGGATAATCTTATTTTATAACACAAAAAAGAAGACTGCCTTTAGGAGAATACACTCATTTCGAAGAGCTGATGTCCTTCTACAAACATGATGCTACTATTTGCATTTGTAAATGGTTAGAGTCCTTTTCATACTATATATAGTAGACTCTCAGTTAACCAAGAACCCACTGGGATTGGTAGATGCTGGATAAATTTGAGTAGATTCTCTGTTAACTAGAACTCAAGCAAATGACACTCTCAAGCAAATGGCAAAATCTCAAGTAACCGGCAAAATTGCTTGAGAGTGCCGGTTGGAGAGTCTACTATATTAGTGGAGTTAGTTCTTTAATTTACTGCTTCCATTAATATTTTACAACTATAATTCTGAGACTCCTTTACCAATGGTTTCCAGAATACATACTACTTCTGTCAGACACTCAAAAGTAATATTACTGTTATGAAGTCACTATTGATTTCTAAAATGATCAGAAAGAATTTCTTGATTTACTGGTAGTTTTGTGCATGTGTGCCTTAAATGAGGTTAATGAATTTAAGTAGCTTTCCTAAATAGAGCATGTCAGGTTATAGTGACCATCCACGAGCCTTTGGACTTACCTACAAATACATATCGACCTAACAGAAGAGGCAGAGGAGCACTTTGTTCTCACTGCAAAAAAGTGTTTAATTATTGCAGATTATTAGTATAGTACATGTATTCATGGGGGTGTTTTCATGTAATCCTTCCATAAAAAATAATAATTCTCAACAAAATTTTAAAGTTCACGGTTATGAAAGCATAACTTTCCCTTTTCATAAAATTTTTTGTATTCATTTGTCATGTATCTCTCTCCTGTGTGAAATGTCTTTAAGATTTATAGCAGTTATGAAAACCTAGGAAGAGAGAATGATCTGGAAATGGGGACCATTGAATTTTAAATCAAGTTAAGATTGGTAGGTTTTTGGAAGAAGAAAAAAATTGAATTTGAATCTGACCATGGTAGGCTGGCTGCTTGAAACTAAATTTTGAATTATTAATGCTACAAGATTTCCTACAAATGTACCTAAAAAAAAAAAAGAGTAGAAGTGAACAAATATACTGAGTACAACAAAATCCTTGAATAACTATTTAGTTCAATATCTTTGCATTATAACATTGACAATATGACATAGGATCTATACTCTTGTTTGTATCAGTTAGTCTATGGTAAATTGGTTTTGTCATTTGTCATTTTGCTTAAAGTCTCTGAATCTATTGACAGTGAGAACTTAGAGTAGTCTTAAGTATATATATATATATATATATATATATATATATATATATATATATATATATATATATATATATATATAATCTTGGTTGTTTATGACCTTGACTATGGTGATAGCTTTAAAAAATTGGAGTGTATATATAAAAAAAATCACGAAGTTAAAATAGCACAAGAATTAAATAAGCACTATACGTTGAAATAGCTGTAGTTTCTGTGAACTAGTCTAAGAATATATACTGTATTTATGCAATTTCCATGTTACCGGTATATATACAGGTATCTCTGGATTTCTGATAGTTTGCTTTAACCACTTTGCTTTTACAAAAACACCTACAGTAGTATAGTTAAGGTTTTTTTTTCACAAAGGTGAAAATCCTCTTCAGATTTCTTTCAGCTAGTGAAAATAAGCACTACTGTAAGTGGCATAACACAATCTTTCAGAAAGTATAGAAAATTTTTACTTTATGCCATTTTAACTTATAAAAATTTTCATAGGAACGCTCTGCACTCAGATAGCAGAGGAATCCTGTGTACTATTAAAGCAAAGGATGACACACAGAGACTTACAGTCTTTATGGTTTTTTTAACCAGTTACCACTAAAATATATAGGCTCTGAAGCAGTTACCACTGACTCCTTACATGCCCCAGATGAACCAGCTGAAGCCAGTGTTGATACAGTTACAAGGAGTTTTAATAGTTGGCCTGTCAGAAGCTAAGGCCATTTTCAGCAAAATAACTCCTTCAGACAGGCCCGGCTGAAAACCTTTCCATTTTTATTGTTTTGTCTATATGCATGTTAGGGTTCTTAAAGTCAGTTTTAAAAAACATAAAGCATATCAGGTTCTCTTACTTAATATGGCTACAGATATCTGACAAAACAAACAAACAAACAAACAAAAAGAAGCCAAACTCTATTCTAGATTCACTCAGAAAGAAAAAGCTAACACTTCTTCTGTTATCCAATTAACCTGATATTTTTCTTTTGTCTATTATTGTATTCTCTCTCTCTCTCTCTCTCTCACACACACACACACACACACACATACAATTTTGCTTTTAAAATTATGTCAAATTTGATGCAGAAATCTAAAACCAGCACAAAACACACCTAGAAACTGTCCAGTATTTCACATGGCCCTGGGTGAGTTTTTAGACTGAACATCTCAGCAATCCTCTAAAAGACAGCAGACCCTGACATCTCCTTTCTATATGCAGTTCTCAGTCCCAAGTTGGGCCTGAAACAGCCCATTCCCAAGGTATATGTGGCTTTGTGTCCTGGTGTTTTACTCCCAGAAACTTCCATCTAGCGATATGGTTCATATATGATCAATAAGAATGATAATGAGCCATCCATTATGTGACTAAAATTATCTCTTCCCTAAGGCTGAAAACTGAGGTGCTTTTATGAAAACTAGCTTTGTGAGGACTATAAAATCTTGCCACTAAACAATGACATATCTTCTCCATTTAATATAAAGTCAAACTTTATATTAGGAGAAAACATTTACTGGCCTCAACCATATTGATAATAAACCATGGTACAAAATGACCCTCTTAATCTGCTAATATGCCATTTTACTTTTCTTAGAGGATATTAGGTCTGAATTTATATTTTATGTGATGTTGTCTCTTTCCTGTTAATGAAGCAACTGAAGTTGCCTTGGTACAAACTTCATGATGACTTAAAATAGTGCTCATAGACATTGGCTTCTTTAGCTTGAAAGTGGCAATGTTCACACATTTCTGTTAACTAACCTGTTGATGAGTAATTAGTCTACCCAGAACGACAAAGTATGGACATTTTAACACAGTGAGAAGGAATAAGATTTCATTTACATAATAGCACTCACAAGAAATTAGGGAGTAGGAGAGCATGGCTTAGCAAAAGTTCTTATTTTGACAATAGCCATCATCTGTCCTTTGAATATTACAGTCCTTAAAATAGTGATAGATATATCTTTGCTTTAAGTTACCCATTAGTTAGGCAGACAGAACAGAAAAAAAGAAAAGAAAAGAAAATCTTTCCTACTACGGTAAGTGGTTTTAAGTGAATATATTCCAGCTGCAGACTGGAAATACAAAAAGCGTCTTATTAAATCACATCATAAAGGACCCATGTAGAACAGTTTGTTTTCCATTAGGAAGGTGAAGAGGTGTTGGATAAAATAAATCAAAATGAACAAGGCAATTATTGTTCCCCCCATGATATCATCTGAAACGTGGAAGCAATGAAGGAAATGCAATTTAAAGAAATAATGTTTTATTAGTGAACTCATTTTTAGATTTAGAAAGAAAAACTTCATGCCTCTGAGAAATAGTGAGTCTATTACTTTATGTAAAATATAAAATTTAAAAGAATACAAAGTTAGATATATGAAGTAGGTCCAGGAAACACACCAGTAACTTACTTAAAGTAATAAGAGTGCAAGAAAAATGTTAACTTCTAAAAATAACTTTTTAATGATTTTATACAGTGACAGATGGTTACTAGGTTTATTGTGGTAATCATATCATAAGGTATATATATATAAAAGTGCAACCACTGTGTGGTATCACTGAAACTAATATTGTATTTCAACTATAATTTGATAAAAAATCCTACCTAAAATTACTGATGTGAACTTCAATGCTTGCAGGGATTAACATTCCAAAAGCAATGTTATCTATAATATCTTTTAGATTTATGATGGTATAGATTTCACAGGAATATAATGACCATTATATTCTTTAGGATATACATTACTGAAAATTGACAATAACATCTCAATAGGCAGTGAGATTCCCAGAGTTCAAATATCTCTTCCTTAAATTTGAATGGGTGATATCATCTAGTTAGTGGTTGGTGATACAATGATTTTTTTTTTTTTAACTCCACTATGATTTGGCCCTCCAACAAAATTTTTTTCTAAATCTCATACTAAATAATGAGAACTAAGGAGAAACTTTTGTTTTTTTTCTATATTAAGCAAAATGATCATTGTCAAACCTTGTATGACAAATAGTAATCAGTGCTACCTCTCTTACAATTTGTATTAATTCCCCTAAGGAATAACATACTCACTTAAGATTTGACTTAATAAGAATTGTTTTCTCTCCCAGAAAATAATAGATGTATAAGTAATGAAAAATTGAACAGCCAAATTGGAAATGTGATGCAGCAAATAGGACACTGTGTGAATTTTAGGACTCTAGATCCAGGGTTGATGAGAGCATACCAGCTGGAATTAAATGCAAGCAGGTTTTTTTCTAGTTATACCCAAATTGCTAGTTGGCATTTATAGACTGTGACACCTAAAGAAACCTCAAAAGTATATCGAGTCCTAATTAGAAATAAAAAGGGTGGGATACTAGGATACCTCAGCAGATTGAGCACTTGGCTTGCAAACACGAGGTCTGGGAATCGAATCCCAGCCTCGGCTTGCGAAAACCCATATGCTGAACTGCGGCACAACTGATAACCTTCAAGCCCTGCAGTAAGGGTTCTCTCCTCCCATGTGGGAGGCCTTCAGTTCCATTCCTGCCTCACATCCACCTGTGTGGAATTAAACCATGTCACAACTAGTGATATACAACTATGGAGACTGCTCTGAACCCTCCCCGCTTCTCTCTCTCTCTCTCTCTTTCAACTTCTCTCAACTAATAAAATAAATCTTTAATTAAAAAATAAATAAATAAAAAGGTGTTGTGTTCTTTACTTAAAAGAGAAAGTAGACAAAAGTTATGTACTACTAAAGGGTGTCAAGAGGATTTTACTCTTGGATTATGGTTCAGGCCATCATTTCAAAGATCTATAGCAAAGGGTAAAATATTCTTTGTTAGTGAGAAGATTAGGAAATTCAGGAGGCTTGTGGACTGTATACAAAAATTTGATGTCACTTTCTTGCTTACAATTCAACATTCCCATTAATTTAAATTAATGTTAAAATTCTTCACCTAGGTAAATATGTGGAACTTTATTCTAGCCCCTAACTCATAGCATCTCTCAATCTGTCCCTCATTCTTCTATACCCTGCCCACAGCAAAGAAAACCACATACACAGAGACTGTAGCCAACGTAACTATCTTAGTGTCTCCACAGTGACATAGTTTTGGAATCCTGCCTATGCTAAGGACAGCCTTTATCTCACCTTCTCCTTGTTAAGTCCTCATCATTCTAGCCTTAGTTCAGTTTACACCTATTTCAGGGAATAGTTCCTGAACTACTTTCCTGATTTTAATATAGGTTCAGTAGGCATCCTTCTATAGAAAAACCTTCTTAACTTTAAATTAATTGTTCAGCACACACTATAAATGTCCATCTACTAACTTAATGTCCTTCTAAACACTGTGAGGGAAGACATTCATCCCTCATAGTTTTTGTATTTATAGCCTCCCTGTCTAGCATAAAATACGGCATGTGTTCAATGACTATATATGGTTATGCAAGTGAACCAAAATTTCAGTGGAAATGTTAAAAAAGCATAGGTAAAAATTGAAATTCAAGTATGATTTGATATCATAGAATAGTAGTAGAGAAAGTATGTAGAAGTGATGAAGAAGTTAATGAAAGAATGGGTAGACTTAAATGTTTATATACCAACATACAATATCTCAAAATTAAGAGAATTTAAACTATTACATCAATTGGCAAATGTGATTTCATAGGTGGTCATATTAGTATATATATTGTGTGTTTCCTTGGTTGTGGTATCCCTATGTAACTGGAACACATATATTTAAAATTTTAAAATTTTTATTTCTTAAAAGTATATAAATATTTTATATACATGTAGAGCAGAAAGAAAAACATCCTTGGGTTTCTATATTTAGTAAAGTCACTTTTTTTAGAATTTGAATATTAATCCTATCAAAAATTTTCCCCATTTATTAAGTACTGTTTTCCTTCTTTTATTCAGGAGGGATCTAGAAGTGTATGCTATTTTGAGTGTTTGAATACATATTTCCATAACTGTAAGCACATTTCCATGTCAATACATTTGCATCATGCCAAAAAGAAAAGTATATAGCTAGGAATATGAAGACTGAACCACTTGAAAAGATTATTTGCTTGATTAAAATGGTGGAAGACTAGATGGGTTATTTCTGTGGAATATTATAAGCAACTCAATCAGACTGTATGTCCATAATGATGTTGTAAAGTATCTTTAAAAACAGACATTAAGGCAAAATCTATTAGTAAAGCATTTACCTTCTGAAAGCATATAACCTAGAATATTGTTGTCCTCATTTGCAGAGAGCATTGGTATGGTCATCATGCAGAACATAGTTTTTAAACAGAGGCCCATATTAGAAAACCCATGAGCTTGCTAAAAATTATCTTTCTAGTCCCACTCCAAACTTACTAAATCAGAATCTCTGGGACTAACTTCATGACCAATGTTGAAGGAAACATTCTTGGTTTAATGCTTTGCTATCACCATCTTAAAATTCTTACTGACTTTTGAGCAATTGGCTTCACACTTTTAGTTTGCCCTGTGGCCTGATAATTACGTAGCTTGTCCTGGGAATGGGTACCTACTGCAGGTGATTTTGATTCAGATACCTATAGACCACACCATGATACACACTAAATATTGATAACTAGCTTTTAAGGTTAAAAGGGTAAAGAAAAAATATGTTACTCTGTTCATATTTCTTATCATCTAGGAGGAAGGGGCTACGAATATAGAGGAAACAGCAAAATCGCGGCAGATAAAACCATGTAACCTCATAGTTCATAAAAGTCCAGGAGTAAGAGTCAGAGAAAAGCCAAGCAACTATATTTATATGAAAGAACATTTTCAAAGTTCTGAGACAAATGGGATTGCACATTTGGTCAGAAATTCTATAGAGAATATGTTAAGAAAAAGAAATCAGTGAATCTAAATTACTATAAACTTTTTTTTTAACTGAACTGGGGGCCTCACTGCATTTGGGAAGCACACCCCAGTTCAGCATGTGGATCCACATGGGCTGGAGCCGCGATTCGATCCTCAGTCCTCGGGGCTTCAAAGTGAGTGCTTAACCCACTGAGCCATCCCGGCTTTCCCAATTACTATAAACTTAATGTGAGATTCTGACCAAATTTACTGATCAGAAACTAAAGACAAAAAACTTTATAATTTAATGTGTCCCAAGCTTGAACATTGAAGGTTGAGAAGATAGAATACCAAAGATAGAAAAGATCTGAAGTCTACAAAGACGGAACATTTGAAAGTCCTCAGGACAAAAAAAGCAGGGATTTTAAGTAGATTAAGTAAAACAAGACAGAGAATCAAACAGAATCAAAATCCAATACTGAGAACCTTATACAGAAATCTGATAAAATGATCAATCAATCAATTAATCAATCAATTGTGAGGAATGAAGCTTTCCTTTACCCAAACAGAGCCACACAATCTTCCCATAAAAGGGAGCACTGAATTCCAGCCCCAAATTGGAGACATTCATTTTACACCACTGTTACCATGCTACGGCAATAGCAACCATACGGACACAGTGCTGAATACAGGGAATTTTATCTTAACTTGTAACTTTGTGCTTCTTAAAGTATGGAAGTGCTACTTTAGGCTGCCTCAGATAGAAAACAAATGAACTACAGGTATTTAAACTGGAGTGTTCTGTAGCACCTAAAAATGTTTCAGGTGCTTTGCCACTGAGTTCTCCCAAACACAGATTAATCTCATCAAGTCATCTCAGTAATTTTAGCACCTGTGTACAAATTTTTAGGTTCAACTTCACTTGTTATAAACTGGTCTTGATTCTTAATAAGAAGCATTTCTTGTCCATGTTGCAGAAGTACACATGTGCTCAGAACAATCCATACCCCTTAAGAAAAGTTTGCAATTTATGACAAAATATATGATGATAAGCAACAAAACAGATTTATTTGTATTGTTTTGTTTCTTTTTTCTCTGTCAAGAAAAATAACTTTCACGCTGGGAAATCTAGACCAAACACCATTAGGAAGGAACTGAAGTGCAAGATAGGTGCAGAGGTAATAAGGGAGTACTTTGCAGCTTTAAATTAATTCAAGTCTTCAGACCCAGATAAATTACATCCTAGGAAATTTAAACGACTTGCAGATGTGATCAAAGAACTACTGTTGTTAAACTCTAAGAAATTGTAGAGAATAAAGGAGGTTCCCCAAAGTCTTGAGATGGGAAATGGTATTTCCTTTTCTTAAAGGTGGGTAGGTGAATGAACAGGAGAGGAAATTAATTTAAAAAATACAAATTTAATGTAAGCCCCTGGTCAAATTCTTGAACAAAGGTTAAGTCTGTGAGTAGCTCCGTGAATGTAGAGAACCTGTTTGTATTGTTCAACATTGAATCCTAAGGGCCCTTAACAGGGTTTTGTTCTTAGACACTTAATATTTATGGAATATTAACTAACAATTAAGAAAGGCAGATTGTACTTGGAAAATCAGCATAAGCTCACTGAGAAATAAACTCACACAAGTTGCTTAAGTCCCTGAGTTCATCGCTGTACTAGGCAGAACAGGATGATAACCTAGGCAGAACAGGATGATAATGTTGTGGAGACAAACCCAGAATCTTGAAGTATTAAATTAAAATGACTTACGTTTTGTTCACCCTTCATGTCCTTGTGGTGGACTGTGGCCTCCGATCTGTGCCATCTCTACTCCAGAACTCAAGCAAGAAAATAGCTACCATCTGAAGCGTTGCCAATTATATAGGTAGAGAGAATGAGGAAAAACTAGTAAGTGGGAATGGTGAACCAACTCTTACAGCTTGCACCTGAAAGTGATACATTCCTCCACACACATTTGATTGGCCTAATCAGTCACATGGTCATTACTACTTTTAAAGGAGGTGGGAAGGAAGTAAAAACCCACCTTGTACTCAGAAGGAGAACCAAAAACACCTAGAATTAAGGTGACCAGATTTGGGGAAGCCGGGATGGCTCAGTGGGTTAAGTGCTCACTTTGCAGCCTAAGGGATCAAGGATTGAATCCCAGCCCCGGCCCGTGCAGACCCATATGTTGAACTGGGGAGTGCCCCCAGTTTGGTTCTCACCCTGGTGAGACACTGGCCCAGTTCCTGCCCTGTGTAGCCCCTCACCCACCTGTGGAATGAAACTATGTGGAAAAACCAATGATGTGCAACTATGGAGACTGTTCTGGGCCCTCCCCATTCTCTCTCTCTCTCTCTCTCTGTATCTGTATCTCTCTCTCTCTGTCAAAAACAATAAAAATAAATAAATCTTAAAAGAAAAAAAAAAAGGTGATCAGATTTTAACATTGGTAAAGCAGGACACCATTGACGGGAGGGGAGGGGGTTCTTGATTAAAAATTTGGTCTATCTCCCGCCGTTCCCTAGCTTGAAGTGCATTCTTTCCAAAAATCAGGACTTTTTTAAAATGCCGTGGGACGTGGGACAAATTGTTAAAAATTGGGACTGTCCCGCCCAAAGTGGGATGTCTGGTCACCTTAACCTAGTTTAAAGTATCAATGGTTACCATAGTAATCTGTAAAATAGAAATGGTAATAGCTAACTCTTATAGCATCTTACAGCATTATAATTATAGCTATTGTTTATAATAGCTATTTTGTGTTGTTGTTTTTAACAAGCAATATCATAGCACGTTGTTTTGCTAAACAATTTATATCTAATGCTGAGCCATCAGTGCCCAAATGGGTAAGCAGTAATTTAATGCTAATACTGTTTTTGGTAGGGATGAAAGAGTAGCATTTACCTCCTTAAGTTTGCACAAGCATCCTAAAAGCTTTCATTCTCCCTTGAAAGTAAAAACACAGTCTTTATTCTTCCTTATATCAAGGTCACAGCTAGGAAGTAAATTGTCCAGTTCCATGTGATATATTAGCAAATGGGCTTTACTTGCTATTTCTGTGTAGAGCTTGAGTACAGTCATTTGGAGGTAGTGTGGGATCACTGTGAGGTGAAAACTTCGGCCAATTGTGTAGCCTCCATGACTGCACCGCCCTAGAGCCACCTCTTCTGAAGTCCTGCTCCTTCTTCCCTAGATTACTAGGAACATAATTCTCACTACCACACACACATTCTTTTATAGTCTTAAGGAATCCTATTTATTTTCATAGCTCTGTCCACTTCTGCCTACTCACTTCATGTCTCCCTCTACTTTCCAAAGATTAGATTCTCTCCCATCCCACTCTGGAACTGACTTAATCCTTTAAATAAATTTCTGTTTTCAGAAACAAGAGGTGGAGAGAGGAGGTTGTGGTTTAACAAATTCTTTAACCCTTGCAACATCAATACTACTGAAGCAAGACAACAAAAGCCTGGCAGAATCCTTGTTAAGAGAAAGAAATATGATGGCAGAAAAAAAAAAATTTCTGAACAAATTATGTTTAATAATATTGTGAGGTAATATCTGTAACTTGGTGGTTAAATGAAAATGTAAGTAGAATCAAATATAGTAACTGACAAAATAAGATTTGAATAAATATGCCTTCTATTATTACTGTGAATTCATATTTAGCCATATTTCTGTGTTTAGAACAATTAGTTGACCGGTTAATTGAAAGATAATACAATCAAAGTATTCCTGCTCTATATATTAGAGGAAATAAGCACTGTGTTTATAGGACACAGTATATGGAATCTTATATCTAATTTCACTCCATTTAACAGATGATACATCATAAAACAAGAAAACTTTATTTTAACAATCACAAATTTTACGTTGTTTCCTTTGATGAGCATCGCTATCCAATTTTATTCCTGATTTTATTTTGTTGTGTAGTTTTAATGTTATCAAAAATAAATCAATGGGTATCCCTCATCTGAAATCATTTCAAATAACCTATATGTTGAAAATTCTACTAGGTCTCCTTCAATTTTATTCAAATAATTGGAAATCACTTGGCCA
This sequence comes from Craseonycteris thonglongyai, assembly GCA_004027555.1. Taxonomy (NCBI): domain Eukaryota; kingdom Metazoa; phylum Chordata; class Mammalia; order Chiroptera; family Craseonycteridae; genus Craseonycteris; species Craseonycteris thonglongyai. The sequence goes on along the minus strand of PVKE010027783.1, from coordinate 3,657 downwards.
GCATAAAAATACCAAAATCTTATCTTGCCCATGGGTGTTTTTTGTTTTGTTTGTTTGTTTTCATTCCAGAGGTCTTTTACAATTTGTGGCAATGCACCATGGTAGCATTTAGGATGGGTAAGATGTGTATACCTCTCTTTGGAAAAGTACAAACTGGGTGACTGAGAAAGGGGAGATAGGGGAGGATTTGGTGAGTAAATTAAACGAAAGAAAGCTCATTACCGGGTAGTGTAGTTTTAGGAAAGACTATATTGGAGGTCAGACAATTGATTCAGATGCCTGTGAGCCCTTGCCAAGGACCCCCAGTTAAAAGACAATAGCTCTTTATCAATGGGATTTTTATGGCTTTAAATCATGTTAGTTTGGTTTGAGCCGGCAGTCAATGGATTAACTTTATGGATTCATTTAAGAGAACCATTTAGCAATATACTTAGAAGTATATGTCCCTGCCAATCACGCAAGGAGGCTTAACTAAATTATTATTCTAATGATTCCATTTTGTTTTTCAAATTTATTATACTTATTAACTCCATAAAGAAACTTGAAATCAGATTGACCTCAATTTATTATCAAACTAAAGGTTGACAAGCAATTTCAGTCTTAATAGCCTGAGAAATAAGGGTCAAGAATATATAAACTCCAAAGCCAGTCCATAGCTTTCAATCCCACACCTCACATTCATTTTCTTGAAGAAAATGTCACGAACTCACTGAGTATCAGAACCAATATACAGTGAAGAAAGATTTTATTGAATTGCTTTTAAATGTTATTTTCATTATTTTCACCTTCTCTATTAAGCAGCTTGCTCTGGTTGTTAGAATATGTAGTTAATAAGTGCTTCCATGTGTCTAAGGAAAATTAGTAAAAGTTATGAGTTTTAAAAATTATGAAATATTATCCTTGTGATAAGGCTTATGAGCAATTTCTACTACTCTTGTGAGCCAGGAAATTGTCTAAATGGCAGAAGGAAAATTCAAATTAACTTGATAACAAATCAATGAGGTTTTTCTCTAGTGTATATCAATTATTGAAAACACTAACTAACTATTGTTTTTAATTTAAAAAATAAGGAATTTTTCTCCCTTACATATTTATCACACAGAAGGAGGTATGGATAGTTGAAGGATGGTTAATTTTAAATGAAAGCTGCAGAAATTATTTTAAAAAGAAAAATTATACAACCCTGATGTGTAAGAAATCAGAAAATTTATGTGGCACTGGTAAAATGCTGATTCAGTATAAAATTTGCTTTTATTCAGAAGTTTAGGCCTTTCCCCCACTACAGTTGCTAGCATTTTCTTTTATCAGTTTCATAACCAGCTTTTCTATTTATCATCTGACCATCATATAAAACAACAAATAAATCATATTAAATAAGTACAAAATGATATAAAAGAAGGTGAAATGTATAGTGGTATATCAAAATGTTCTTGTTTATAAGTCAGGCCTTTCTTTTTTGAATTTAATTTCTTAAAAACACGACTAGGTCAGCCATTTTTCTCCCACTTAATTTTGACTCCACACTATTTGTTATTGTGTGTGGTTCCTTGTTACTTGCTATTTAATTTTCTCAACCTCTACTTTCACTATGTTAACATGTAGTTCTTCTAGGGCTTATGGAAAGGACTTTATTAAAAATGAGAGATTTCTTCAGAACTCTGATTTTTTTTTCTTTTGCCAACTATCTTATGTGGAAAAATTCACTCAAATACATAAGTATATTACATGACACATATAGATAAAATCCGTTAAAGTTAAAACAGGTTCTGGGCACTTCCAAATTTTTGAGACCCCTGTTGTGAAGAAGGAAGACAAGTTAAGGAGAAAGAGAAAGAGCAGGAGAATGATGAGGCAGAGAAATATCAAAATGCGTTAGAAATGATTGAATATTTTCAATATTTATATTTATCAAATTATCACTTTAAATTTAAAAGTCTAATGTCTAATTTAAAACTTAATTTGCATGTAACATCAAAATATAGTCATATAAATTTCAGATGGGCCCAATAATCCTTCTGCCCTTTCACCCCATTTTTATCTTTGTTTCCAATTTGGATGCCTTTTATTTCTTTTTCCCATCTAATGGCTCTGGCTAGGACTTCCAGCACTATGTTGAATAACAGTGGTGACAGGGGACATTCCTGTCTCATTCCTGATTTTAGAAGAAAAGGTTTCAGTTTTTCTCCATTCAGTATGACGTTTGCTGAGGGTTTGTCATATATGGCCTTTATTATGTTGAGGTATTTTCCTTCTATACTCATTTTATTAAGTGTTTTGATCATAAATGGATGTTGTATCTTGTCGAATGCTTTTTCTGCATCAATTGATATAATCATATGGTATTTATTTTTAATTTTGTTTATGTGGTGTATCACATTAATTGATTCGCATGTGTTGAACCATCCTTGTGCCCCTGGGATGAATCCCACTTGATCATGATGTATAATCTTTTTAATGCATTGTTGTATTCTATTTGCTAGTATTTTGTTTAAGATCAGAATGAAATAATCAAGAAACATCTGACCTCACTTATAGGAGGAATATAAAACTAAAAGGAACAAAGAAACAAAGACTCATGGACACAGTCAATAGTTTAGTGGTTACCTGAGGGTAAGGGGGAGGTGGGTGGGACAGATGGGTGGGGGGGAGTAGGGAGGGGGAATCAAACATACAGTGATGAAAAGTGAGCTGATTCTGGGTGGTGAGCACATAATGCGATGTATAGACAATGTAATGTAGAATTGTACACCTGGAAACAATGTAATTGATATCAATTAATGTCACCCAATAAATTTAACAAAAAAAGAAAAAGATAAAGAAAATACAGAAAATAGTAAAATAAGTTATAACCTTGGGGAAAATAATTTTAAAGCATCATTTAAAATTTCTCTAGGGTGTTATTTTCAAATAGATAGCATATATATTTTAAATATTTTTTCTTTTTAAAGAAAATTTTCCCCATCTTCATTAAGATATAATTGATAATTAAAAATTATTAGGGATGCCGGGATAGCTGAACAGGTTGAGCACTTGCCTTGCAACAATGAGGTCCAGGGATCAAATCCTGACCCCAGCCCCTGCAAACCCATATGCTGAACTGTGGTTTAACAATAAGGTGACCAACCGTTCTCCTTTAGGGAGGACAGTCTTCCTTTTGAAAGTTCTGTCCTCCCTCGAAAAGTGTCCTCCTAGATGTCCTCCTTTTTGACTTGTGTTCAGTTTTTATCCACAGAACTACCAGACATTAAAATAGATGACAATTGTCTATTTGAAGAAATTAGAAAACTGAATACTTATTTAAATTCTGAAAAATTGGTCAAGTAGGAAAATGAACATGTTGAAGTTGATAAAAGATGGGTGAAAATATTCAACCATTTCAAAAATGCACATATACCATTTGAAAATTTACTTCTTCTAGTCCATTTTACATTGTGCTACCCTTGCACTAACACAGCAGTCGAAAGGGTATTTTCAATTGCTAATGATTTTTGGACAACTGAAAAATCAAGACCGAATGTTGATACTCTAGCTGCAGCACTTGCTGTGAAATTCATTATGAAAACTAGTTCTTGTATGGATATTTCTAATATTTTGTTAGAAAATGACACATTAACAAAAAATATTCATTCAATCAAAAAATATTTATATTTAAATAAT
>PVKE010027782.1:0-21373 GCA_004027555.1 Craseonycteris thonglongyai | reverse complement strand
AGCTATTGAGTGTGTCCATAGGTCTCTGTGTCTTTGTTACTTTCACTTTTATATTCCACCTATAAGTGAGGTCATGTGTTTCCTGGAGAATCATATTTTATAGGGCCAATTCTCAAAACCTTAAATAATAGTATTATGTTTAGATAAATGCTGAATAGAGGATACATAAAGAAGTTCCGAATGATATTGACTCTATAGGAGTGTACATGTAGGCACAGGTGTTAATTGGACACAGCTTAGATCTAGCCTGGTTTTTTTTGGGGGGGGTGTTAAACAAATTGGGAAATGCATCCTCATTTGATACAGCGAAGAAAAAGAACTATAGGTTCTTGTTATATCCTAAAGTACTGTCCAAACAAGGAAGAAACCTCTGCTGTTTCTATCTTGACTTAAATATCTCTTTGTAGAACACACACTGCAGTCCAGAAACAATGCTTTATGTATGTTTTATGTGGGGGCTTGCAATACTTGGTAATGCACTGGCACTGTGTTCCACCTAAACACAAGGCATCTGTATGCTATTTAACTTTTTTAAAAAAACCACCCGATTTTGCAAGAAGAAAGAAGAATGGGAGTACAGCAAATGATTAGAAAGAAGTTAGAGGCCACAAGATTCTCCTCTGAGGTCGGATGTGAGAAGACCCGTGTAAGGAAGCAAGGCCCCTGTCGCAGGTTTGACTTACTGACCCTTTGTATGGTCCTCATTTTCTGCATGGTATGCAATCAAATAATCAATTCTTCTCTTCCATTGTGACACGCTGTGAGGTGGGTGTGGAAGGGGGTAGGCAGGTTTGTCATTGGGCACAAAAAGCTAAGATGTTTGGTCAAAGCAGGAAATTAGGTAGCTTGACTGAAAAGTATGCATAGTTTCTAGGTATGGTTACTGCAAGTGAAGTGAGTGGGAAGTTTTTGCAACAAGGTTATTGTTGTTTAAGGTACAGCACCGATTTTTATTTAGGTGAAAAGATGTTTGTACCACTTCAAAAACAGTAGAAGACAATACTATAGAAGACAGTAGCAGTATAACTTCTGTGTCTGTCTAGTCTCGCTCTCCCTTCGCTGGTCCATGCTCACATGTGCACATGCACACACGCAGAGAAGGGTTCATTCTTATATATTCACAAAGAGACTTTAAGCTCAAAACCTCTTGAGAGTGGGAAACTTTTCTTGGCAGGCAATCAACTGATGCTGAGAGCACAAATCTGACAGAGCCCTTTCCCTTGGTTCTTTTGTTCCTATTGTTCACCATCACACAGGAGGGTTGCTAGGTAGGGTAAAAGGACCCTCAAAGGAGATGAAGGTGAATTATTCTGGACTATCTGCCGAGCAGCCCTAAATTTCAATGAACCCTGAACCCGATACCACTCTTTGCCTGTGGTCCTCGGTTTGCCTTTTGTATCCTTAAAATAACATCGATTTTGAATTGGGTCAGTTGAAAAAAATCAGTCACCAATTACTGCTTACAATCCCCCCACCCCCAAGAAAACATTTGGTAAATATCCCTTATCTTGAGTACACACTATATAAGGCTTGTAGGGTGGTATTTGAATCTGTTCATCTTAGAAAAAAAATGGTGATTCTTTTAGACTTGAATTTCCACAATCAGAAAATTCACCTAATGCACTATGCTTCACAGAAGGAGTTTTAAGTTAGTATATAGCAGATTATATAGTGAAGTCTACATAACAATGCAGAAGGATACTGTGTTGCCCAAAATAAATTAACAAATGGCTGAACTCATCATAAGAACAACATGCCACACTGTCTGGATCTGGTCACTTCCAACTGTCCCTCACATTTGATTGATCCTTTCCTGACCCCTTTGGAAGCCTTCTCCATTCTAGCATGAAAGCCTAATAGTAGATATTTCCTGTGACTTTATTATTGTTTCTCTTCTCTTGTCCCTATGCAAGCTCTCCTTTGAAGAGAACAGCTACTCCCATGTCTCCCACTGCTTTTCAGATAACTTCCCAGATATATCCATCCAACATAGATTTCCCATCAACTGTATAATCTCAACTGGCGATAGGTTTCTTTCTTTTCTTTTTTTCTTTTTTTTTTTTTGAGTGATCCTGGCTTTATGCACGGGTCTCAGTTCTAATCCCCTGCTTCAGTGGCACTCAAGGCCTAATTTACTGCGCCCATGTGGGATCAAAAGACCACAAAACTTCCCTCAAGTTTGTTAGGACATCAGTTCATACCTAGCTTTTTAAATTTTTCTTTGCTTTCAGTTTTTAGTTCTTAAGGATTTACTTTCCATTGTTGTAAGCTCAACTATGCATTAAATGCTGTTTTTCAGAAGGATCTTCACATTAAATCAGGGGTGTCAAACTGGCGGCCCGCGGGCCGGAGGTAATTTTTTGTGGCCCTAACAATTTTTTCTATTTTCATTTTATTTCAGAGCATCGTGGGCCACAAAAAATTACCTCTGGCCCGCGGGCCACCAGTTTGACACCCCTGCGTTAAATGATTGGCTTTATGCTACAATCTGAAAATCAAGCCTACTGTTTTAGATCTGGGTCTTCCTTCTCCACCAACCCTCATGAACTTGGCATTTTATACTGTTCTAGAAGCGACCTTACTCAGACTACAGACACTTTTTCCTCCATTTTTATGTTTGACCCAACTTTCAGGGATCCTGACAAGGGCCAGACCTTGTAGCCCTGCCTGCCTAAAAGGCAATATTGGCCAACAGCAGCCTCCTATCTCATTGCCTATCAATAGTCCCTTGCCTTCATGTTCGTCCTTAACATTGCCTCTAGAATGACTTTAAAAAACCCAGACCTGATTATGTCACCCACTGTATAAGATCCTCCACATCAAAATGAAGACTATTCTATTTTATTTTATTTTTTTTTATATTTATAGAGAGTAATTATTTTATCTTCAGTGCATATTTATTTCTATTTTACTCTTGACAGATAGAAAGAGAGACAGAGACAGAGACAGCTAGAGAACCGAACCGTGGGAACTCCCCAGTTCAGCATGTGGGTCCTGCCTGGGCCGGAGTCGGGATTCGATCCTCGGTCCTCGTGGCCTCAAAGCGAGCGCTCAACCTGCTGAGCCGTCCCGGCTTTCCCCTATTCTATTTTAAAAAGGGAGGAGGCTACATTATTCAAAAAATATCTATGTCATAAAAGTCAAAGACTATAGAAATGGTCTAGATTGCAAGGGTAAAAGGGCATGGCATCTAAATACAATACTTTATCTTAGACTGGATTCTGCACTGGAAGGGGGAAAATGCTATAAAATATGTCATTGCTTCAATTGACAAAACTGGCATATGAATTCCAGGTTAGACAAAAAGTAATATATGAGAGCTGAATTTAAAGTCAATAATGGTTCTGTGGTTATAAGGAGAATATCCCTATTTTTAGAAAGAAAAACAAAACAGAACAACAACAACAACAACAAAAAACACAACAAAGGAGGTATTTAGGAGAAAAGGGCCATGATTCTAATTATTCTCAAATAATATAAAAATTAATACTTATATGTTGTAGGTATATATGGATAATGAGGAGAGAGATCAAATGAAAAAGCAAATGGGACAAATATTAGCAATAAGTCAAACTAGGTAAAGGATATATATACAGATGTTTCCTATACTATTTATACTTGCAACTTCCCTCCAGTGCAGGGAAGTCCAACCTTTTGACTTCCCTGGGCCACATTGGAAGAAGAATTGTCTTGGGCCACACATAAAATATACTAATACTAACAATAGCTGATGAGCTAAAAATAAATAAATAAATAAAAATAATAATAATAAGTCACAAAAAAAATGTCGTAATGTTTTAAGGAAGTTTATGAATTTGTGTTGGGCTGCATTCAAAGCCGTCCTAGGCTGTAGGTGGCCTGCAGGCCCATGCGCCTGTGGTTTGACAAGCTGGCTCCACTATTCCTTTTAGACCCTTAATAGCCTGGCTCTGCCTACTTTCTAGTTGCACCTGCTATCATTTCCCTTCTTACACCTCAATGAGTTCAACACCTCCCACTCCCGACAAGACCACAGCTCCTGCATAAGCAGGTCCCTATGCCTGGAGTGTTGTTCTGCTCTTTTCCTGCTCAGAAAATCCTCATTTCCTCCAGGCCCAGCTCAAAACTCTCTCTTCCATGAACTTCTCTGAAGAATCTTACAGAAAGCCTTTAGACAAAATTAAGGTGCTCAGAAAGCTAGAAAGAAACAACATATATTTTTGAGATAAAAAAAAACATAAAAAATATTTTGGCTAATTTAATTTTACATTTTTTTAATCTAAAAAAAATTTTTTTTTTTAAGATTTATTGTTTTTGAAAGAAGGTGAGAGAGAGAGAGAGAGAGAGAGAGAGAGATAAAGAGAGCAGAGAGAGCAGAGAGGAGGGCTCAGAGCAGCCTCTATAGTTGTACGTTATCTGTTTTGTGGGGCTGTGCTGGGCAAAAACCAAACCAGGGACCACCCTCATGGGAGGTGAGAGCCTTCACCACCACAATTCAGAATAATGGGTCTGGCACAGGTCAGGGTCGGGATTCGATCCCCAGACCTCATGGTTGCAAGGCAAATGCTCAACCTGTTGAGCTATCCCAGCATCCCTAACTTAAAATTTTTTGCACAATTTAATATACATAAGTTTTTAAGTCTTCACCCAACATGGAACTTATATTTGAAACTTTCTACTATGTTACAATATGTTATGTTATATTATTAATAGACGGCATTCTATATCATAATTATTTCTTTGGGTATTGGTTCCACCAGTCACAATGTGGGATGGGAACTATCTTATACATCTTTGTATCCCCTCTGACATTGCCAAGATGACAAGGATATAGTGGACACTAAACAGTTTGAGTGGTTATTGTGTAAAACAACCTAATTATCAAATTTAATTTCAACTTGCATAAACATACATCTCTTGAGTTTCACATTACTATCATCCTAGCAAATAAATAGCAAATGTTTAGCAAAAATCTTTTCACTGGACTACTCCTTACCACAGGTAACCTAATAAAGAGAATCTACTTTCTCAGGCAAAGGGATGTATGATGGGTGGGTGGATAAATGGCCTATAAGCCTATACATTGTAAAACCTTTTAACAGCAAATTTACATAGAGTCAAATCTAATTATGGTCAGAATTTGAAAATCCCACCAGACTCAAAGCAATTTATAAGTAACAAAATTCCATTTCAAGTCCATTTGTCTCTGGTTTCATACACTGTTTTAAAAATATTTCTGTCTGTAGGTAAATTAGTCTTTGGACAAACATCAATATCTGTTTGGCTACATTTGTAGAATGGATGCGTTTTTTATCTCTCTCTTGATTTAGAAAATAAGAAACTTTATATCTTGAATTAATGAGGACAATTATATTCATGGATATTTAAATAAGCACTATCCCTGTACTAGGTTTTCTAGAAAATAAATAAAACAAAATTTAGGATTTAAGTTAAAATTAAGACTCAATTAACTTATATTGAGTCTTAATTTTTATTAAAAGTAATACATGCACAACTTTCCCAAATCTCATTTAAATCCTAGCTAATATCCTAACATAGCATTGTTTCCAAAAATTTTAAGTAATATTTGAAGAGGTGGAAGAGGCATGTTCTTTCTTTTTTTTAATGACTATTAAATAACTGTTAAGAATTTTATTTTTTATAATAAAGCTATTACCTTTTGAGTATTATTGTATTTTAATGTAACGTGAAGTCTACAGATTCCAGTATTAACTTAGGTATTCAGACCATAGTCTTTATAAATAAAAAGTCTTACTTCTTATTTCTTTGGATCACCCCAACTTCGCCCCTTCATGTTACCATCCAAAGCATTTGCTTTCTTTTCCACTTTACAAGTCTTTTCCAGTTAAAACTTAAAAATGTGCTGTAACCTGATAGCTCCTGAATTACAAAGCTCAACAATTGTGTTTGCTATAAGATCCTATTATCTACAATTAGGGACTATTGACTCAAAAAGGTTGAGAAGCTTATATAAAATGACTCAGGGTAAATCCTAAATCCTTGAGTTCAAGTAATAAACCCCCCCTCCCCCGTTATTTTTCTCTACTTTTTTAATTTCACCTGTGCCCCATATATGGCTATGACATATGACATATAAGCTTGAGAATGAGAGATGTCTTTGAGAATTAGAACAAACATAATCGCTGTGGGCATAACACTTGCAGGTGTTAGCCCCCGAGAGCAGAAACCATGGATGGAATTCATAGAGATAACAACATTGGATAAAGTAAAGATTTTCCCATATGAACAACTACCCCATAAGAAAATGGGCTACTATGGGAGAATCTAACTACCTATCAGGGGAAGTGTTCAAGGAGTAGCAGGGGATGATGCATAAGGCTACTGTCAAAAGGATCCCACAACAGGCCACACAATGCTCCAGCCATCCAAATTCTAAGATGCTGTAATTCTGCGACCCTGGAGATTTAATGCTTACGATATGATTGTCATCCAGTCTAGTTCCTGGTACTCCATCTTGCTTGGCATGTTGTCAATATAGGTTAAAGTCACTGGAAATTGTCACTGCTCCTGACCTGTCAGTTTCCTGACCTAGAGAGTGAAAGTATTGGATGAAATGATCCCTAGAATTCTGTCTACTTATCGCCAAATTCCAAACCCACAAGGAGAGGGCTCCTGTGTATTTACCTTACTAACCCTTTTCAGTTAACATATGAGAAATTTAATAAATGCATGACATTTTCCAACAATACTTGTAACCTTTGGGAATCATTCATTTTCACTGATTCAATTCGAGTCATTTTGATTTCTTTTGTCAGTAGGGAAAGATAATGTCACATAATTAAAATAATAAATAACCTCCCCAAACATTTGTGTTTGTTAATCTTGGGACAAAAGCTCTAGCTATATTTTGCTATAATGAAATTAAAATAGCACATAATTTGCAGCTCCTGCAAGTTTTCGCATTTTAAAAACCAAGGATGTGCTGCAACCAGAGCTCTTGAATTACAGGGCTCAATTATTATATTTGATATAAGATCTTCTGATCTCCAACTAGGGACTAATGAGGACATGTTAACTCAAAAAGGTTGAGAAGCTTGAGTTCTAATAATAAGCCACAGTAATACGCACACACACACACACACACACACATATATAATTTTTTTTTTCCATTTATATGGCATCTATCACTTGCAGTTTCTTGGGACCAGCATTACCCAGGCTTCAGATATAGACATGCATCTTCAAGGATTACCAAGACTCTATTTTCTTGAGTGGATTAACAGCCACTCTTGGAGATTCCTAACAGTTCATGTAGAATGCTTCAACCCCAAACTATGGAATTCTTTTTTTTTTTAAGATATATTTTATTGTTTGACAGAGAGAGAGAGAGAGAGAGAGAGAGAGAGAGAGAGAGCGAGAGAGAGAGAGGCCCAGAGCAGTCTCCACAGCTCTACATTATTAGTTTTGATATAGTTTCATTCCACACAGGTTGATGTGGGGTCATGCAGGGTGGGAAACAAACAGGGGGCCTCTCATATGGGAAGCATGCCCTGGGCGGGAACCTAACTGGGGGCTTCCCAGATGGGGAGCACACCCCAGCTTAGCATATGGGTCTGCATAGGCTAGGGCTGGGACTCAATCCCTGGACCTCACAGCTACAAGGCATTCCCTCAACCTGTTGAGCTATCCCAGCATACCTCTGGAATTATTATTATTTTTTTTTAATTTAGGGTATCATAGGGTTATTTATTTATTTATTTATTGTTAAATTTAATGGGGTGACATTGGTTGGTAACAATTAGATAGTTTCCCAATGTACAACTCCACATCACATCACCCATGCATAGCATTATGTGCCTACCTCCCAGAATCAGGTCCCCCTCCACCACCATATATCTGGTGCCCACTCCCACCTCCTCCCACAACTCTCCCTCCCCACTTCTCCTCCCTCCCCGGGTAACCACCAAATTATTGAGTGTGTCCATAATGCTGGTGCCCTCTCTGGAATTCTTAAGGCCTCACCTCTGAGCTAGCCAACACTCAGTAGGTGTTAAAGTCAAAGCCTCTGAGACCAATGCTACCGTAACCTGTACAGAGGTTGAAACTGCAACTTCTGACTAAAGAACATGTGCAGAAACTCCTGCAGAAACATCCTGATCTCAGGCCAAGTGAGCCAAGACTTTCGACCACTGGGCAATCACTCCTATGCCTGTCAACTTACTTTTTATCAGTTAATGCCCAAAGACAAACCCATCTCAGTCATCAGTCCTCTAGTACAAGTTTGTCCAACCTGCAATCCACAGGTCACATGCAGCCCAGGGTGACTTTGAATGTGGCCCAATGCAAATTCATCAACTTTATTAAAACATTATGAGATTTTTTTTTTTAGCTCATCAGCTATTGTTAGTATTAGTATATTTTATGTGTGGCCCAAGACAATTTTTCTTCTTCCAATGTGGCCCAGGGATGCCAAAAGATTTGACACCCCAGCTCTAGCAGGATGGTTCCCCTAGTTTGGACGAGTTCCCTATTCCTTGTCACTTGCCCAAACCTTCCATCATGCACTCCATATGCTCCACATTCAGCAAGCTCCTATTTCATCAACCTCCTGTCTGAACAGTTTCTTTACCTCTTTTTTCCAATGAAAAATTAGGCCTTTGCCTGCAGACACCACTTCTCCCTTGGACCTCTGAAGTCGCTAGCTGTTTATTCTCTCACATTCCAGGTGGAGGGGAACTTGGTATTTCATTGTCCCCCAATGCCACTTCCAGACTTACTGCATTACACTCTGGTAACCCTCTCTTTGGAGTGTGTGACACACACTGATTGCACCTCCCGTCCACCCTGGTAGCATTCATCTCTGGGCCTCCATTCTCTTCTGTCTCCTAGCAGTGCTCCTCGCAGTCTCAAATCCAGCCAATGTCTGCAATGATTTCAAAATCACTGAGTTCACCGATATGATAACCTGGCCTTTGGGTCTCCGTCTCCCCATTTCTAATGACCTTAACTTCTCTCCACCTCTGCTGGATGAAAGAGAAGTTATGTTGTCATCCTCTGCCACTGCTCCACTGCTAACGATGCTAAGGCTAGCATCCTAATCTCAGACCACACCTGCCTCTCCTTCAGTTTATCCCTCCCACCAGGACTGCTCCGTGTCTGAATTTGAATTTTCAGCTGTTGCCCCCTCCACTCTCTACCAGTCCATTATACCTCTTCTTTCATCCCTTACTTCCTTACCTAGTGGAAATTCCATGGCCTGTAATTTCAATCACATTCTTGCCAGTACTCTGAACTCCCAAGTCCACACCATTCTGGCAGAAGCCTAAATCTGAATCTACCCTCCTTCCTTTCTGTTTCTACACCAAGGTGCCCTTTTTTTTGGGAGAAAGTTACACAACAAGGAGGATTGGTGTCACTATGAATTCATGACCACCAAACTCAGAGAGTTTCTCAACATTGCTTAGCAAGCAAGCCTCCTGACTTCACTCTCTACAACCATCTGAAACTTCTTTTTAACCTGTAACTCTTACCTCCCACCCCCACCCTCTCAGCTTTACTCTATAGCCACAGCGGCTTTCTTTCAGTTTGTAAACTGTCTCCCCCACTACAGAGCCTTTGCACGTGGCATTCTCTCAACCTATACCAATTCTGTTAATCACTTTGCTGGGTAATTACTAGTCATCATTTAGGCCAGTGCTGCCCAACAGAAAGAACTTTCTGCAATGATGCAAATATTTTATACCTGCCCTGTCTATATGATAGGCACTAGCCATGTGTGACTATTTAGCACTTGAATGTGATTAATGAGACTGAGAAACTAAATTATTAATTTTATTTGATTTTAAATAATCACGCACCGTTAGTGGTTACCATTTTTGTTGGAGCAGGTAAATCTTACTAAAGACAAGTGTCTTTAGGTAGCCTTCCATTTGGGTTCAGGATCTTCTTCCTATGGCCCTTATCCTTTCCTACAGCAACTATCTTAATCTGCAATTATATATTCTTTGTGTGATTATTTGATTGTGTATATATTTGCTCACCATTATATCCCCAGCATCCAGCATTGCTCCTGACACACCACTGATATTTTCAATGTATATGAAGGATGTCCATAAAGTATCCAGCCAGGTAATAGGAAAAATAGAGGCATTTAGGGCTGGATTTTTTTTGGACAGTCCTTGTATACGAATGAATGAATGCTGTGAGGGGAAGAGATGAGGGTGCAGATTAAAACTGCCTTTAGCAATCATCAGTGGATAATCATCATAGTCCAAAGAAAGATGATCACACTATTGGAGTTAGGGACTGCCACTGTATAGTCAACTGGACAATCCATGCACTGTGTCTGTTGGTCAGGGCAGATACCAATGGATATAAGAACAGGAAATACTGACTCACAGTGAATAGCAAGCTCCTTGCCCTCACACCATAGGTAGCATCTCATTATCCATATCCTATCAGGTTAACAGCTGCCACGTTTCAACTGTCAAAACAAAATCCTCCTCAGCAGATATAAAAGGCTGATAATTTATTCTGACATATTTTAGCTGCTACCAACTTTTTATAAAAAAAAGAATTCTTTTTAAATACTGGGGTAATGCATTAGAAAGTAAAACACATTATTTCAACACCTGATTCACTCAGTTTAACATATGGCTCATATTTAAATGTTTTTAAAAGATTATACATTCTTAAATGGATAGAAATATAATTTCCCCAATTTATGGTTTACATAATTAAATGTAGGCATGTAATTTTTGTGAAAAAAAAAATATCATGCAGAACATCTTAAAATATTTCTGCTGCATCTCCTACTGATATCCTCCCTCAGGAAAAATTGGAAAAAATTAAACTCAAGGAGGTCCTTCTACAACTAACACCTCAATTCTTCCAGTAACAAGTTTGAGAATTTTTTTCTAAAGTCAAACATTTTTCAGAATTTTCCATTCTATCATAATTATATTTTCAGTATTCAGTTGAGTGAAAAAACAGATAGTGATAAAAGCTTCTATAAACCCAGTAATGTTCTGAAATAATCACCATAGTACCTATACATAGTTAAAAATAAGAGTACAAATGTGTGTACCATATCATTTATTTACAACATAAATAATGTAAACACTCAGTTGCCCCCTATCCTAATATTATTACCACAGTCCACAGCCTTAGGTGGCAATGCAGTAAGAAAGAGTTTTAATCATATTTTGTTTCTGTTACATATTTGGTGGTTCAATTTCTCTGAAACTGATTCAATATTTAAAGCAGAAAATGGTATCACTGAATGAAGACAGTCTTAGGCAAAATTTAAACAAAAAAAAAATGCTTACCGTATATACTTTTGACAAGGGACTTGTAGAACTTGGAAATATTCCAAGAGTTCATCTGAGTAGTTTCCCACAATGCAGCAGACTTGTAGCTAAATCATCCATAATAGAAATAGCTAGATGATTTAGGAGCATTCCCAATGAAACAATGCTATTAGTTTGGTGCAAAAGTAAGTGCGGTTTTGCACTGTTGACGTTTGCTGTTTGATATTGGAATGCATTCTTAAATAAATGTAGTTATGTTATATATCATTTTAATGTACTTTTCTCGCTTTATGTTTTTTGTTAATGACTTATTACTTGCTGCTTATTTTATATTTATTTTAGACTATTGAGATGATGTTAGACAAAAAGCAAATTCCAGTGATTTTCTTAATTGAGTTAAAAAAAGCGTTGGAAAGCAGCAGAGACAACTCACGACATCAACAATGCATTTGGTTCAGGAACTGCTAATGAACATACAGTGCAGTGTATGTTTGCAAGAAGTTTTGCAAAGAAGATGAGAGCCTTGAATATGAGCACAGTGGCCAGCCAATGAAAGTTGACACAACCAATTGAGAAGCATTGAAGCTGATCTTTTCACAACTACATGAGAAGTTGCTGAAGTTCTCAGTGTTGACCATTCTATGGTCATCTGGTATTTGAAGCAAATTGGAAAGGTGAAAAAGCTCAATAAGTGGGTGCCTCATGAGCTGACAGAAAATCGGAAAAATCATCATTTTGAAGTGTTGTCTTCTCTTATTCTACTCAGCAACAACAAACCATTTCTCAATTGGATTGTGATGAATGATGAAAGTGGATTTTATATGGCAACTAGTGATGACCAGATAAGTGGTTGGATCAAGAAGAAGCTCCAAAGAACTTCCCAAAGCCAAACTTGCACCAAAAAAAGGTCATGGTCATTTTTGGTGGTTTGCTGCCAGTCTGATCTACCACAGCTTTCTGAATCCTGGTGAAACCATTACATCTAAGAAGTATGCTCAGCAAATCGATGAGATGCACTGAAAACTCCAACACCTTGAACTGGCATCGGTCAATAGAAAAGGCCCAATTCTTCTCCATGACAATGCCTAAGTGCACACAACACAACCAACACTTCAAAAGCTGAACGAATTAGGTATAAAGTTTTGCCTCATCTGCCATATTTACCTGACCTGCCAACTGACTACTTCTTCTAAGCCTATCCACAACTTCTTGCAGGGAAAAAGTTTGCACAACCAGCAGGATGCAGAAAATGCTTTCCAAGAGCTCATCAAACCCTAAAGCGTGAATTTTTATGTTACAGAAATAAACTTATTTCTTGTTGGCAAAAATGTATTGATTGTAATGGCTTCTATTTTGATTAATAAAGATGTATTTGGGCCTAGTTGTAATGATTTAAAATTTCATGGTCCAAAACCACAATTACTTTTGCACTGACCTAGTGCCATTATACATTGGTTTTACCATATTTAGAAAACAAAACAAAACAGTGTTATCTCTCCAGTTACGACTATTATCCTGGAAAATTCTCAATTTCATAAATCTTTTGGTTTTACTCATAGACAATGACTGACTCAATTTCACAACAGAGCAACCTATTGTTTAGATCATTTCCTAGACAGTAGCACCTGTCTTTTGATTAAAATCATACTTTAGCTACCAGGATTCATTCATGACATTTGATGTATGAGTTTGGTTTTACATGTAAATGCCATTCTTCTTAGAACAGCTTAATTCCCACTCTACCTAGTTAGGATAAGTATAACATCAGTGATTCATAAGCACATATCCTAAAAGCTTCCCTGTTTTCGGAGCTTTTTTGTTTTGTAAAATGTGTTATATTGCATTCAGATTTCAACAGAAATGTACCTTGATGACAATGAAAAAGCAAGCTTCCTTTAATAGTATTTTTGAGAATGTGCCTGCTATTAAACATTACTCCATTAGTAGTTAATTTTCCTGTATCTTCAAGCACTACCTTTAGAGCCTCTGATTTTGTAAGGCATCCTAAATTAGTCATGGAGAAACAGCTGATCCTCTAAGGTTGTGCTCACTGTGAACTTCTGAATCATAAGCTCACCTCGTTCTTGATCATGTAAACTCATGACATTCTGGTCCTTACCTTGTGATCCTTCCTGATTCAAGCCCTCTATAAACAAATCCATTTTTGCCTCTATCAAATAATAAAAGCACCCTAATTTAGACGACTTGGACTTTGCTTATGGATTTCTTTGCCTGCTCATCTCCAAGATGTATAGTGTCAATTTATCAGCCCCCACAGATAGCAAAATGCATGCTCCTTTAATTTCTATATAGCCTGGTTATATGGTATACCTCAGGAGAGCTCTGAGCCACTCCTGACTTCTTTATATCAACAACTAATATTAATCAGTTACATATTACAACTCTTAAAAAACTATTTCTCAGATTATTAGAGTATAATTGGAACTAAATAAATACTTGTTGAATAAGTGAATGAATCAATTTATAGTCTTAATGGGATAAACAAAAGACCAGATCTCTCTTCTGTAACCACAACATTCACAGGCATGAGAATTGCTGTCTTCCACATTATTGTGTCACCTCCATCCCAGCATCCCAATTGTGAAGTCAATATGTCCCGGGAATGGTTGGTGTTAAGTGCTCTGCACATACTATATTGTAAAATATAAGTTGTCAGTTTGTCTGAAACAGTACAAAATTTTCTTTAATATATAGACAAAAATCAAAGACAATCTGAGTGTCATTCCATAAAGTAATGGGTCACTGCAATGTTAGGTGATGGCTTCTACAACAGCCACCGTTCCATCATACTACACTTCTTTACTCTTCCTCAGCCTCTTCTGACCAAAACCCAAGGTGACGTAGAAATTTGCTAGTACTTGCTATTTTTTTTAAATCTTAGCTTTAATAAAAACACATGGAATATATCAAGCAATTCCTTCTCACTCAATGAACAGCAATCCAAAGAATGATTTCTAAAGAATTATTAACACTAAACAAAATCTTGGGCAGTGAAAAAGAAATAACCCAGATTCCACAACTTGAATTGCTGAGGTTTTTATTTAGTTGGTCAACATTTTTCCATCTCGTTTTAAAATACAAACTTATGAGTTTCTAAGGCTTCTAGTTGGCACAAAAATGTTAGCAAAGCTAAGAATTTTTCGGCATTTTACATGATAATTGATACTTTTACCTCACAAAGTTTGTCTTTGAAAATAACAATAAATTATTATATAAATATGTAATATTTATACATATAATTCTGTCTACATAGCCTCGTATATTAATGTGAATTAATATGAATATGCATATATATGTATATTCATATTAGTATAATCCACCTGAGGTTACACTGAGAAAAATATCTGTATAATAAACATATGTACAAATACCAGCTAATGACCCATTTTTAGGGAATGTGAAATAAACCAAATTTTGGTTTGACCAAAAAACTTAAAGAGAGTCCCTTGGAGTTTTCTGCTACCTCATGTGTAACTGAATATAAAATTTTCTATCTTGAATTTCAGGAGCAATTAAAACTCCTAATAATTCTTTTTTCCCTTTGGCTGTACCTTTATTGGTTGGCAATTAATGACTTGGCTTTTGACCAATGTAGGAAGAAAATACTTCTTTCTCTTGTAATAACATGTTGTTTTCCAGCTCTCAGATGCCAATGGGAATTGACCCTGAGAGTCAAAAGCCATAAAGTTTTGTGCAGATAACACCCTATTTAGTAGAGAAACATTTTCCATTAGGAAATTCCTTCTAATAAGGAAAAAAAACTAGAAACAACTTGTTGTTCTTATTACCAGGAAAACAGCTCTGTGACTGGCTCTCATTCCATGCCCTACCACAGTGACATCTCTATTGGATCACCAGTTCACCAAAGTGGTGACGGGATTGAACTGTGGTGGTGACCAGGAATGCCCCAAATGTCTCCAGGCTTCCAAGGCCACCCCACAGTCATATGGCAACTTTACTTGGCCTCATGGGAAGGTCTGTCTTACCTCATCACCACAGAGCCAAGACAGAGTTTTGGAGAACATCCTTTTTCAACCTCTTTAAAGAGAATAAGCAAGGACACATTAAACTAGAATCTTGTTTCTAGTGAATTTAACCTCTCAAAATATGGGTATTATCTACGTAACAATACAGTCATTCACTGGCTCTGGCTATATAAATACAACAATGAACTCAAAAGATGAAGGATAATTAGGAAGGATAACTATGAATACTGTCTTTGACAGTAGCCAGGACTCATGATAAGATTATTAAAGTACATCGGCCTACACAAAGTGACAATTTTCTTCCAAGAAAAGAGTTGATAAGCGTCACTATCCAGTGAGGCATTTATTTTCTAACTTAAGTCAATTAAGAAGCTGGGCTGTTGGCCATAACTCCTACAGAAATGAACATATACTCCTGTGTCTGACTGCCCAGCCCAATGACGAGTGCACAGGAGTTGCTGAACTGCATTTCATGTGGCTGGCACTGACATGGCACCAGGCTTCAGAAGTAACCACAGCTCTACACAGCGAGGTCAGGATCACTCTCCCCATGTGGTTTGGTCTGTGCTTGTCAGGACCTGCCTGAGGTTTCATCAGGATCACCTCTGACTCATTGTTAGCATTCAATAGCAAGATGGAGTCACCAACAATGAGGAGCTGGCAGAGGGCCAGCCTGTTGGTACTAAAGCAATGCCTGCCACAACACAGCTCACTGGGCCAGACATTTATGGAAATGGCTGACAGCTGGATAAACAAGCAGCTCCTTTGTTGGTGAGCTGAAGAGGAAGCAGGTCTTTAGGTGTATGCTTCAGAAATTAGGAAGCCGAATCAGGTCTTTAGGTGTATGCTTCGGGTGACTCGGTGTTGCTGTGGGCTGTTAGAAAACAGTATCATGGAACAGGGATACCAACATGGCACCTGTATGGCTTTCCTCCAGCAAAGGCACTGGTAGAGAGGAAAATGCAGAATGGCAAGCTGTCAGCCCACAGAGCAAGGTAGAGGAAAGGCTCTATGCAGACATACCAAGGGCAAGAGGCAGCTGGTCAGGTGCCTTCAGTTCCCTGTAGTCCCACTCAAAGACGGTATGAGGCACTGTGTGTGGTCATTCCCTCATTACCTAAGCCATTCTGCCCTGAATTCTGAGTCCCATCAGAAAGAAGAGAGCCTTCTGTTAGTCAGCAACCAATGACAAGAGCAGCATTAATAGGTGATGGGGTGTGTGTGTGTGTGTGTGTGTGTGTGTGTGTGTTTCCCTCAGTCCCCATGCTTGAGAGTGAGTCATCTGTTGTGGTTGGTTTAAGTTTTAGGGCTGCTTGGATGTTTGAGACATATTTAGCACAGACAAGCTGAATGTAGCATCAGGAAGAATTACCAGCTTTTTCCTTTACGTTATATGACTTCTCAGAACAACAGAATGGGCCCGGTATAAGCGAATAGCAGTCAGCTGAGATAAGTGACCACTCTGGATGCAAATGCCCTTGTGCCAGGAAAGAAAAGAACAGGCATGAGCGTGAAGCAGGAAAATGAAATCAGCAAACACAATTCTTTATTTACAACTGTGAGACAATGCTTCCTTTTTCTTGGGCCCCAGGCTCTGCAAACTGTTACTCACAGCAGGGTGAGTGTTCAGCAGCCCCCAAGAAGGCGGTCAGTGACAGGAGTAAAATTACATCCCACCGCGCCTGCCATCCCTTTGTGCCTGGGGTCACTGCCAGGCCTGGCCTGGTCCTGCAACTTGTGGGAAGCCAATGTGTTCAGATTGAATAGCAGGGTATCAGACCTAAAGAGATTACTAGTAAAAAGTTTCCGGAAGAAGAAAGTAATTACTATTTTTTAAGCACTAGGAAGAGTCTCTTTGTTGCTAATTAGGAAGCTTTGCAAGTATTGACTTATTAAGGAAAATCAGAAGAGTCTGGTACACAGCTTTGACTACATGGTAGGGATTTCTATCCCTTTCCATAAGGCCTATCACTCTACATAAGAGGCCACGGGGTTGTTTTTGTTTGTTTATTTATTAAAAGATTTATTTTATTGTGTTTTGTTTTGTTTTGACAGAGACAGAGAGAGACAGAGAGAAGGGGAGGACTCGGACCAGTCTCCATAGTCGTACATCATCAGTTTTCAACATGGCTTTGTTCCATACAGGGTGGGAGCCGTGCAAGGTGGGAACTGGGCAGGGGACCTCCCGCATGGAAAGCACATCCCAGTTCAGCATATGGGCCTGCATGGGTTGGGGCTGGGATTCGATCCTTGGTCCCTAGAGCTGCAAAGTGAGCACTTAACCCACTGAGCCATCCCAGCTTCCCCTATAGGGTTGTTTCTTAAACCGAAGCTCTTATGTTTTGGGGTCTTGTCTGAAGTGAACCCACATAGGATAGGAAGGGATGCAAAACACAGGCTCAGCACCAACTGTCAGGTTATGGTTCAAGGTCATTTTCTTAGAGATAATGAGCCTGCAGAGAGTCTTTGAGTAGAAGCAAATGAAAGGCTTGGGTCTAAAAACAGGCTTCCAAAAGTAGAAATAGGACGCAGGAAATGGAGAGTTGAAAAAAAATCACACTAGCCTGAATGAAAGGAGCACTAGAGCAAGAAGTGGACAGGCTATGGGGGAGACGCTGTGTAAAGAAAGCTGTAGGAGAATCAGGGGTTCATTTCAGTTAGTGCCTCATACAACTCATTTAGCTCTGGGTAACACAGAGCCCCATGTTTTCCTGCCTGTTCCCCAAATATGGGTGGGAGGACTTGACCCAGACTTCTCTCACTGCAGTATCACACATATGTGAAACAGGGGCAGAGGGACAGGTTTATAGAGAGGATGATGGAATAGAGTGGCTATGGTGGACGATGCAGTTGAGGTCAACAATCCTTGTAGATTGTACCAGACCCTGAACAAGGCACTGTGGACGCTCAGCTGGAGAAGACGTGGTTCCTGCAGTGAAGAAGCTCACCACCAAAAGGGTCAGGTGAATAAACTGAAAATTATGATTCCATATGTATTGGGATACAGGTAAGAACCAGGGCTGTGGGCCAAGGACCAGGACACCTCACCCAAAAGATAAGGCCCTGGGCTCAGTCCCACAAAACAGAACAGCTCACAAGATCCCTGTGCAGCTTGGGACTTGGGCTGGTCCCAAGGGTATCACCACCACCCCTTGTCTCACATCTCCTGTCTGTCTTTTCTCACTGGCTCCTACTTCAGGTTTTTCTGATACTATCCACATTTCTCCCCAGTTCTCCTATGCCCTCAAGCTACTGGCTGAGCACTTGTCTTTTTCTTTTGTTGCCAAAAGCATAGCCTGTATTTTCCTATATTTTCTTCCCAGACTTTCATTCTTTACCTGCCTTTGATGTCAAGTTCTTACCCACCCCACTTTACAGTAATGTCCCTCCATGGACATCACAGTAGGAACCATCAGTGATCTTATCACCAAATCCGAGGACCCTCACTGACCTGACAGGGCTGACTCTGGAAATAATCACCTTATCGGTTGAAACATTTCTGTCCTGCAGCCTCCCAGGCCTTCTCTCTTCCTGTACCGCTCTGTTAGCTTCATTAGCATCAATTCCCTTTCTAGCCCCTGAGTGGGAGTGCTCCCCAATGACCACACATGGAGAGCTCACTACGTTTGGAGGTGCAACTTTTCTTCATGCTGATAACCCACACCTATATCTTTATTCCAGTTCTGATCCTTCCCTTTATTTCTAGTCCAGAACTTCCAATTGTATACCAGTCAGTCCAAATCCACACTCATCTGTGTCTCTGAGTTCCTCACACTGTGCATTACATAGGTACGGCTACAATAATATTAGCTGAATGATGAATGAGAGGAAGGGAGGAGGGAGGGCCCAGTTCACCACAGAAAGTCCTGCCATGTCACTTCTACCCTTTATTCCTGACTCTGGTTCCTGGTGCATTGTTGTCTTCCAAGAAGCAGACAATTTAAGGTCATGACTGACATAAAAAGTGATTTATACCTCAGTTTCAAAGTGCCCTTTCTCATGATCTTTAGCTCCAAAACAACAGTAACAAAAATAATAATAGTACTTGTTCTATGCCAGGTGCTATGCTGTGTTAAGTACTATGTAGGTCTTATCTTTCTGAATCTTCTCAAAAACTTGTAAGGTAGAAAACATGCTAAAGAGGAGGAAATGGAGGCTTAGGGAGGTGTCTACTGGATTCAGTTAGAGGACTTGAGTTGATTCACACCTACAAGTAATTGAGTGCCTGCTATATGCTAAGCACTGTAGACACAAAGATTTTAAAAGATCAAGTCCTGATCTCCAGGAGCTTCCAGTCTAGAGGAAAAGCACCAAGATGAGATTGATGCCTGGGAAGTAAAAAGAGATGTCTGCATTTAAGGGTTGTGTTTACACAGAGCAAACACAGTTCAGAATTGCAGGTCCCTGCCCTTGAAGAAGATCCCAGCTGCTGGAGTTCTGCCTGCGTGATGTTTCAGATTTAGCTCCCTCTCTCCTTTGATCCGGCTCCTCTGTCTTTCTAAAGCTCACACTATACATATAATTTCCATTCAAATTCAAAATCTTTCCGATTATTATCATGAATGCAATGTTACTCAAGGATTTTTTTTTTTTCTGAAAGAGCACCTATCTGACATGCATTTTTAATTTTATGTGCAATATGCAAATGTCATCACTGTAGTTGTTAACCGCAGTGCAGGATTGCAATTAACTATGGAGCTGTGCATTTTAGTTATATGCTAATGCTAATGAGATTTTCATAAAGCAAGTCCAATTACCAGCCCTATTTTTTAACTGCAAGAGCTAGTGCAAAGCAAAGGTGTTGACTTCCTTTGGAATAAATTATTCTTTGTCCATGGCTCCTTCATCATATTCAATCACCCTAAAAAGTAACTCCTGCTACTTTGAATATTTTACCCTGCCTTGCTCCACAGTACAATATTAATGGAGACTGTGGGCAAGATTGTTTAGAAACCAATTTACACTGCACAGGCAGTGAGAAAACTTCCTCCCAATGTCAACTGCTCCAGCAGAGGAGCAGAGCTTAGAATAGTCAAAGTAAACAGGACCCGGAGGAGACTAAAGACCCAGACAGTGAGTGAGCAAAAATAAACCACAAGAGAACAGACACAGGGTTACGGAGGCATGAGGAAGCTACACGCTGTGAATGGGTATTTAAATGCCGATTTATTATCAGGTGTATCCTGACTGAGCACAACCTTTGAAGGATAGTCATTCTAGCCATTCATTCATTTATTCAAAACACAGTTGTGGAGCTTCTGTGTGCCAGGCACTGAACTAGGCACTATGCGCAGGGGTGGCGAACCTTTTGGCGATTGAGTGCCAAAGTTTATGAAATAAGAGTATACTCGCTCGACTCGTGTGTCAACCATCGAGTGAGATAGAGGTATCGATTATTTTTATGTCTATAAGAGGCATAGGATGTTTTTATAACAAAAAACAATAATTCTGTGTGCCGAAATAATTGCTCCGCGTGCCACTTTGGGCACGCGTGCCAGAGGTTCGCCACCCCCGCACTATGGGTTCAAATATAAATACATGGGGAGGGTGGGTGGCTTACAGGTTAGAAGTAAAGAGAGATTTTCATGCTATATTTCTGTACTGATGGATCCTTTTATAAAAAGGAAGTACAGTGTTCCCTCGCCACTTCGCGCTTCATGGTTTGCGGCTTCAGTGCTTCGCAGGTTTTCCCAAAATATTCATCAAAAAATAAAAATGAAAAAATACCACCATGTCGGCAGCCACATTGCGGAAAGGAGCGTTGTTTCATGTGGATGCGCGAGAGAGAAGGATCCCTGCATGTCAAACAGAGAGATGAGGTGACTCAGAGTCCATCCCACGGGCTCTCCTAAAGGCGCGTGATTGGTTTCCGGGGCGACATCGACCCATGAGAGACTGATGAAGACCTCCTTGAGATGACAAAGTCTGCAAGTGAGGAAGAAAACGAAGAGGAAGACGAAGAAGAAACTGAAAAGCGTGGCCTTACCCTGGAGAATCTGCAACAATTGTGCAACATGGCAAGAGCGATGCAACAATTTGCACAAGACATGGACGACAATAGGGTTCGAGCTGTCGAGTTCAGCCATCGCATTGACG
>PVKE010027781.1:0-21416 GCA_004027555.1 Craseonycteris thonglongyai | reverse complement strand
GTCCTGGGGTCCAAGGATCAAATCCCGGCCACGGCACATGCAAACCTATATGCTGAACTAGGTGTGCCCCAATTTGGTTCTCACCAGGGTGAGCTTTCCATGTGGGAGGCCCCCGGCTAACAGGGACCTGCCTTTCATGCTGGAGGCTCCCCGCCCAACTCCTTCCCTGAGCAGCCCCCACCCACCTGTGGAATGTAACTATGTAGGAAAAAAACCCCAAAACTGATGACATGCAACTATGCAGACGGCTCTGGGCCTTCCCATCTTGCACGCCTCCCACCCCCCAACACACACACACACACACACACACACACACACACACACTCTCTCTCTCTCTCTCTCTGCCAAAAACAATTAAAAAAAATAGAATGTGTGTGACAGTAAATCATGTACTATCATAAATATCTCTTCTGCTATTCTCTCAAACTGCTATTGAACTCATTTTTGTCTCATTCTCCTTCAGTTTCTTTCTTTCTCTTTTTAACTGCTAAATTTAGTGGTGTGGTGGTGGTTGGTAAAAATTACATAGGTTCCAAAGCTTCATTTATTTCTTAGCTCTAAATATATCCTGTGCTCCTTGATAGAAGAGAAAAATCTCTGGTTCATCTTCAAATCTCCCACAATACCACATCCATAAACTGGGTGGTCAAAGGGAATGACTGAGATGGTTGGAATAGTATATATAAAAACATTTAAAGCATTGTTGTTATTATTCTTTAGTTTTGATGACAATCCCTCTTCTATCAGATACTTGTTAAGTGAAAGGGAATGCTGTAACTCTGACTCCAAAATCTTTCTTTTCACAATGCAGAAGATTGTCTAAATTTGACATCTTTGTAACCATAAAATTACATTAATCCAAAAGATACAGTCATGTCTATTCACTCTACTTTTTTACAATTTATGTCAACAGTTTGTTATATGGCTACTACTCAAACGCTCCTCCAGCTAGACCAGACCATTTACCAAAGAACTGAACTGCCGTGGAAATACTAGGGGGTTAGAAGCCAAAATGCAGTCTAATTAGTTAGTTTATTTTAGTTCAGATTTTGCATAATAGAAGACTGCTAAGATGCATGTGACTGACATTGACCTATGGATAGACCCAATTTTTCTTAAATAGACATCTCTTCTTTGTTGAAGACAAATATGTCTTGTCACAATTTGGCTGCCTAATTTTAGCTCCAAGTAGGGTTTGCTTAGCCACCAAGCTCCAAATCCAGGCCAGAAATAGGCAGAAGAGTGATGGTCATGTGTTTAACAAGATCCCAGGCAACGAGCCAACACATTGGAGCTAAAGTGGAATTTCTTGCTCTGTGAAAATGCAGTGCTAAATCTTTCTCTCCCTCTTCTCTCTTTCTCTACAAGTGGATCTCCCCTGTACAGTGAGCTGAGCTGTCACCTGAAACTAACAAGGAAGCTGTGTCTCCCAGAAATCTGAGCCAAAGTCAAAAGTGTGTGACCTTCCAGTCTTGACATGCAACTTGGACCACTATTTCTGGAATGGTTGAAAACAAGATTTTAATATAGTTCACCTTGGTATACCATTTCATCAATAACTTCTAAAATTTCACAGAGTTCATCTTTAGAGTCATAGACATGCTCAGCATATAACACATAGTAATACATTTTTGATTGTAGGAAATGAACTTCTTATTCTTCCTATGTCAGTCATTCCCTTTCATTTGGACTTCTTTTTGTATGTGAAGTATGAACTCTCATACTCACTCCTTTCCTCCTCCTGATTATAAGTAGTAGTTGAAGCATATTTACCGGAAAATTATTCATAAGCTTACAAATATAACTTGTATTTTAAAGATTCATTTTTATTGTTTTTGACAGAGAGCGAGAGAGATACAGAGATAGAGAGAAGGGGGAGGGCTCAGAACAGTCTCCATAGTTACACATCATTGGTTTTTCCACATAGTTTCATTTCACAAGTGGGCATGGGGCTACACAGGGCAGGAACTGGGCCAGGGTCTTACCCTGTTGAGAACCGAACTGGGGGCACTCCCCAGTTCAGCATATGGGTCTGCACAGGCCGGGGTCAGAATTCGATCCTTGGTCCTCAGGGCTGCAAAGTGAGCGCTTAACACACTGAGCCATCCTGGCTTCCCCAACTTATTTAAAGTTGGCTGCATGTTCATGTCTTTCTTATTTTCTGGGTCTTTTATACTCCCTTTTACAGAAGTTTTGCCATATATTAAGTCATCTACAGAGCAAAAGTAAAGGTAGAAAGCAAAATTAAACATAAAATTAATAAATTTGGGTTTTTTTCTCTAGGACTAATTAGATAAAAGATTTTTAAAAAGAACACATTAAAAAAAACAATCTCAAGAATCAGAAAAGACAAAGAACTTATTCAGCATAAAATTCTTATGTAATTGTCAGAAGATTTTTTGTAGTTGTGAGTTACCTATAGTTGATAAAATCAAAGAATCAACATGCATTAC
Source organism: Craseonycteris thonglongyai (assembly GCA_004027555.1). Classification (NCBI taxonomy): domain Eukaryota; kingdom Metazoa; phylum Chordata; class Mammalia; order Chiroptera; family Craseonycteridae; genus Craseonycteris; species Craseonycteris thonglongyai. The sequence continues at coordinate 18,963 of PVKE010027781.1, read as the reverse complement.
AACCAACTACAATATTTTAAGGCATAAATAAAATTTGGAACTCTAATAAGACATTTTACTTTAGAGGAACTGTTAATGTATGCTAATTGTGTCCCATTCTGGGGGATATATAACATTCCCATTGGATTTAGAAAACTAGACTTGGGTTCCCCTTTGTATGCAAAGGGCATGAGCTTTAAGAAGCCTTTTCTTTTCTGTGCTGGTAGAAATGGATTTGTCATGATCCTTCTTTCTTACCTGTTTCCCATTATAATCTAGACGCCAAAGATAGGGGCTTTGTATCTGACTACAGACAGACTTCAGTGATCCCCGTCTACTCCATGCCCAGAAACAAACCTCCGTGATAAAGATTAACTAATTCAGTGAAGCACCCAACTGGTAGATAACTTCATAGATTAGCTAATGAGCTGATAAACGGAAATGATGCAGGGACATATGCAATGATGGAAACTTTAGTGATGAAGCAAGTTCTATAAATTACCTTAAATATTTTGTTAAATATTGAACTCACCATTATTGACATAGAGATGAATCCTAAAAGCTTATTTGGAGGTACTGGGAGGGAAGAATAATTCTCTTATAATTCTTATTCAAAATATATTTCTTCTACCTTCGTGAAGGCCACTCTCTCATAATGAGGAGGCATATTGAGGAGGAAAACCTCGTCAGTTCTTTGAACTTATCATGTTCTGTCCTGCCTCTGGACCTTTGCACCTGGCATCTCTTCTGTTTTTGAAGTTGCACTCTTCTCCTCTGTTTCCTTTTGTCTGGCTAACTTCTACTAATCCTTTAGATCTAGATTCTTTGTCACTTCTCCAGGAATAAAACCATGAGAAGCAAGGATGCTTGCTGATCATGTAGAGAAGCCCTGATCAATGGCTTGGCCAAATTATTAGCATCTCCTTATTATTAACTCTGTGACTGGTGTTCTTTTCAGTACTCTGTTTAATCATGTTTATCAAACTCCTAGAATATGAAGACACTAGGTACTGAGAAATGTAGTCTTTGCCCTCAAGGAGAGCAGCGTCTAGCAAAATGAAGAGACGTACAAACAGCTAATAATAGCACAAGATAGTAAGGCTATATATAACCAATGTATGTGCGAAATTCTACAGGAGTACAGTATTTTAATAGGTAGAGCTGCGTATGAAAGGGTGTGTAAGATTTGTATAGGTCAGAGGAGAGGAAGGGCATTGTAAACAAGATAAACAACATAACCAAAGGAATGTCAAGATGGAAGGACATTGTATGTTCAAATATCAGAAAAGAGAATTAGTTGCCTAATAGGAGGTGAGCGCTAGTAGAGGGAAGGGGCATAGTCAGCTATATATTTTGTGGAGCTTTGCACAAAATGAGATGCCTTTAGTTCAAAAATCAGGGGAGAAAGTACAATTTAAGGTACTAAAATCCAAAGCTTTTTCCTTAAAAGAAAAAAAAAAAGAATAGAGTAAGAGTTATACATGACTAACATATACTTGTAAATTACAAAAATAATTATACTTTCAGTGCTTTGACTTTATGTAATACAATAAATAATACTTTATTAATGTAATATCTTGGTTTCTGGTTAATTTTTCTACAAATCCATTTACAAGCAAAAAAATAACTTGTACTTATAAAACCTTAATTTTCAAACAATAAATTAAAAGCAAAGTCAATTGCTCATAGCTAATGCAAGACCACAAATAATTTTTGATAATTTTTAATTTTCAGAACAATCGGCTGGTGCAAATTTCCTGGAATTGTTTAAAGATATATGACAGGCTGTGACAACACTGGGATACTTTTCTGATCAATTATTATGTAATATAAATTTTAGTACATCTAGTGTTGATGAATCTTGCAGAATCATTTTTTTTTAAGATTTGACTTTTTATACAAGCCAATTCTAAACAAATCAAAATTTAATTTTAAATGTAAATTTATACAATGGCATTTTAATATTTCCTCTGAAACTTGTGGAAACTGTACAGAAACAAAAAGTAACTTCATGATTTGCATATAATTCAAAATACCTGTTTATGCATTCCATGTGTGTGTCTTCAATCACCAGGAAAATACTGAATTTAAAAAAGTCTTCTGAAGGGTTCATGTGAAATGTCACATAAGAAAAGCATTTTTTTTTTTCTGTCAAAGGTGATAGTCTTTTAAAGTTCAGATCTAGGGGGAGCTGGGATGGCTTAGTGGGTTAAGCGCTCACTTTGCAGCGCTGGGGACCAAGGATCGGCCCTGGCCCATGCAGACTCATATGCTGAACTGGGGAGTTCCCCCAGTTCAGTTTTCTCTCTGTCTCTGTATTTCTCTCTTTCTCTCTCTCTCTCTCTCTCTCTCTCTCTCTCTCTCTCTCTCTCTCTCTCTCTCTTTCTTTGTCAAAAACAATTTAAAAGAAAAAAAAGATGTAACATCCAAGATTGATGTTTAAAAAAAAAAAAAAAGGAAAGCCGGGATGGCTCAGCGGGTTAAGCTCTCACTTTGAAGCCCCAAGGATCGAATCCTGGCTCCGGTCCAGATGGACCCACATGCTGAACTGGGGTGTGCCCCCCAGTTCAGTTCAAAAACAAAATAAACAAATAAAATTCAGATCTATTTCTAAGACTGTAGATATTTGTTTTGCAACATTGCAGCAGTTTGCAAAACCAGAAATTCAAACCTCTTTGAAGAAATTTAATAATTCCTTGAAACGCTTTATTGCAATATCCACGTGTATGTTTTGACTTTGTAATAATTTTCTGAGGATGTTTACTGCCTGATCTCCAGACTTCCTGACCCTGCACTCGGCTGAAGAGTTCATATTTGAGTAACTACACAGGGATGGGTTCCAGGGATGAATGGGAAGCGCCCTTCCTACCACAGTACAGGCGTTGACCCCATGCAAATTCCCTCTTCTCTCCATGGGTGCCATTGCTGTCGCTGCTGCTGCTTCAGCTTCTACTGCCACCATTGCCACTGCCAACCTGGGTCCAGGATCTAACCCTGGGTGCCCCCTCAAAGACCCATGTCACCCAAGACTGTCCCAGATACGTTCACTCCAGGAGGCCAGGCCAACTGCTCAGTCATTCACTGTGGCAGTACTGAGCCCACGCAAGTTGTAGCCTGATATGTCTGTGCCACGCATGCCCATGCTCTGTTGTTACATGTGACATCTGTGGCTTGCAAAACGTAAGTTCAAATATGAAGTCATTAAGAATTGTAAGCAGTCCATAGCAGAGTGATAAGCCAAAGATGGGGTCCTTTTGAGAGCAGAGCCCAGTGTGACTGCATAAGCCACTTGTCTAGGAAGACTGTCTTGAGGATAGGGAGTGCAAAATGGAAAGAGCATGTTCTTAAATCATCTGGGGACAAATTTATAAAGTGTTTTACATGCCTTAAAGTGTACTACATATTGAGGCACTAAAAGTTTTGAAATGGAAAATAAATATTAAATTGGTATTTTACAAAAATCAGTCTGGTAGCTAATCAGAGAAGACTAGCAGATCAACTAAAAATTTACAGGATCTAGTCAAGCAATTTTGAGTGAATGGATTTAGTAGTAGTAACAGATGTAAGTATTTTGGGTAACAAATGTCTGTTAGGCATTTTGCAAACATTATTTCTACTCCTCAAATAACACTCTCAGGTGCATGCCACCCACACTGTGCACCTGAGAGAGCTGAAACCCTTGGTCCTTGGTTCTAGTTGCCCAAGGTCACACGATAAATTGAGAAAAGCCATCATGAAGCTTTGGGGTCACCTTCCCCTCAGAGGGCAACACTTCTGAGCTCAAGAAGGACACCCCAGAATGTGGTGGCAGATATATGCAAAGCTTCAGGGAGAAGAGAGAGTTAAAGATTCTGTCAAAATGTACACTCACCATCTTATGCTCTCCAAATTCCTCCAGCTTGTCCAGGTTTATTTCAATCAAAAGATTCTATGAAGTAAAAAGAACCAAAGACTAAAAGGAGCAACATTACAGTAGATTTTTTCAAGGTCATGTGCATAGTGCCTAACACAAAGTTGTTATTCTATAAATATTCCTGTCCTTTACTTACTACTTCTCTAGTTGTGGTCTCATGGTGATGGAGTTTGATTTGGTTTTTGGTTTTTTTCATTTTTTTTTTTTCTGACCAAGCAAGGACCCCACACCTCACTACTGCCACCCAATGCTTGGATAATTCTAAATCTGCCCAAAAGGCCATAGGAAATGTGTGCATTTTCCAAGCTGTAGAAATATTGTGTTCTTTAGTTCAGGAATAGTCCATGGAGAGGCATGGTTGAAAGAAATGAAAGAGATAAGGATGTAAATGAGTGAGGTGATTAGCACCCAGGCAGCATCCAATAAATGTCAACAGCCTGTCAGCCACAAGAGAAGGCTTTTTAAAGGGTTCTTCTATTACCTTTTACAATAAATGTTCCCCAGGCTGCACACAGAGAAACAGAGTCACAGGCTCCGTTCTGAAAATAACTATGCTCTCCTTTCATCAGTCAACAAAAACGTATTGAACATCTGCTATGACAAAGACACCATGCTTGATATTTTCTATTATATTTAACCATTAAGATCTTGGAATGTGCTATAGAATTGTACACCTGGAACCTACATAATTTTTACTAACCAATGTTACCCCAATAAATTTGAAAAGATAAAAAATAAAAAGCTCTTGGAAACTGATAGAGTTGTAAGAGAATGAGAGCCATTGCATTATTTCATTCGGTTTTGGGCCAGCTCTATATAATTAATGACATTCCGTTAATATGAGCTTGACTAAGTCACAGATTATTTTAGAACAGACAGTTTCAAGTGACTATGCCTTTCCCATTGTACCAATCCTTGTGGTTATTGTTCCTTAAGATGTGACTATTGACCAGTTAGTCATTTTTCAAGATTAAAACAAAGCTCAACTCGACATTCAAGTCCATATAGCATACATTTACTGGCAGGAGAGATGCTCACGTTTGCTGAGTGATGTAACACACACTGAGGAGACCCTGTCCTCGTTTACTTCCACAATGACTATTATTACCTCCATTTTATAGATGAGAAAATTGAGGCTCAGAGAAGTGAAGTAGCTAGCCACATGTCACAACACTAGTACAAAGTTGTGCTGGATTTTATTTTACTTCTATTTAATTTCAAGTTACTGCCATGGGTCAGAGGTCATAACTTGTGCAGGCATGCACAGTTTATTTCAAGTCACATAAGCAGAAAAAAGCTAGCACTTCAGTGCAAATCTGTCCCATCCAAAAACGTGGTCTTAACTATCTAAGATAAATTCAAGGCCATCTATTACTTTTGTGACTTCTCATTTTCCTGCACAGCTAATCACTATGCTGCAAATAATATAAATGGAATAAATGCTTGCTTCTTGGGGGTGAGAGGTGGATGTAATTAAAGTCATAGAACATAACTATCATTTTTATAATAGCTCCTTAATGACATCAGCTTTTGTAATAAATTGGAAAATCATTGCTTCCACTCTTGATAATCTAGGCAAACTGTGAAATACCATGAATTAGCTTGAGTTAAACAGTTGGCTACAGTTGTGCTCTGTATGCTCTGCTTAGCAACAACCAGCCGGTCTTCCAATGATGAAAGAGCCCTGGGCACTGTGGACCGACCGGGTGGAATGTGTGGAGTGCTGGGTGTGCAGGGTGCTGGAAGGCAGGAGATTAAAGGAGGGCTGGCAAGCAGGGACTGGAAGGAGAGGGCAGCACTGAAAGACATGTGTGTGCCCTGTTCAGGGAAGAGAGTTGGGCCACACAGAAGGATCCGAAGGATGAAGCAGAGTCAAAGAACACCTGGTTGATCTTTCGAAAGGACTGCAGGCTATGGGTGATAGCCAACCCGCCCAGTCACACATCTAGGTACATAACCTCTATGCACTTATCCTAACTCCTCATTTCTCACCAAAGCTTATGGACTCTCTATAAGGTCATTTTCTTACATATTGGATCCCACCTTTCATTGTGTCATAATGATTCCTGCCAGTCTTTGGCAGCTTTGAAGAGCATCACTCTGCTCATCTTCTTCATTCCTCCCCTCTGCTCATGGATCAGGGCTGCTCTTTGTCACACAGATAAGGCTGACAGTAGCAGGACTCTAGCAGGGTCTGAGAGGTGACCACAGGCTGCCAATGTGTGAGCAGTAGATGAGCCTCCACTTACGGGAGGTGCTTTCTTCAAATGAGAGTTCACTGAGGCATGAGACCCATGAATAAAATTGTAAACATTACCTGCAATTCCATCACCTAAAGAGACAACCACCATGCACATTTGATTATTTTCTTCCAAGCTCTTTTTATATACCTAGAAATTTTCTTCTACTAAATTGGAGTTATCTATATGTATAGGTACATAAACAAAGTGTGTGTGTGTGTGTGTGTGTGTGTGTGTGTGTGTGTGTGCGCGCGCGCGCGCGCGCGCGCATGCGCATGTGCATGCACATATGGGTATATATGTTTTTATGGACTAAGGTTTTCAAGTTTTGGGGGTGATTTTAACATTGGTAAAGCGGGACACCATTGACCTGGGGCGGGGGGGGGGAGGGTTCTTGATTAAAAATTTGGTCTATCTCCCGCCGTTCTCTAGCTTGTCGTGCATTCTTCCCAAAAATCTGGACTTTTTTAAAACGCCGTGGGACAGATTGTTCAAAAGCGGGACTGTCCCACCAAAAGCGGGACGTCTGGCCACCCTAAGATACCCAGAAAAAGGATTGCTGGATCATAGGATAGCTCCATTCTCAATTTTCTGAGGAATCTCTATACTGTCTTCCGTAGCGGTTGCACTAATTTGCATTCCCACCAGCAGTACATTATTGATTTTTTAACTTAAATGACACCTGAAATTCTATTTATTGTTTCATTAATTTTAGGAAGTATGTTGTGACATCATACCCTGTCAGAGGAGGAAATTAGTACTTCTATAAATCTCCCTACATATTTTCCCCTGAGTCCATGTCCCAACCTCTGAAAATTATATCATTGTTTTTACAATGTTTGAGTTTATAATATTAGCTTTCTGATCTACAACTATATTTAACTCATAAGTCTTTTTTCTTTACAGATTGATTACAGAAATTGAAAAAATAACTAGTAAGCGTCTACAAGTGTACAAAGCAAAAACAATTGTATGGTTGGATCTATAGAAAAGAAAATAGCAATTGTCTCTCTACAAATCTATGTTGCTTAAAGGAGAGTGATATAAGTACTACAGGCAACAGGATTCTCATTTATTGTATTCACTCAGTATAACAGGGGAAAACAACTGATGCTGATATGAATCATACTCCTTTTGATAACTCACTTTTATTTTTAAAGCCTCTATGATCTTCTCTTGCTCTTCAGTGTTCTAAAATTGAATGATGATGTGTCTAAAAGTGAACCTTGTTTCCATTCATTCAGCTGAGTATGAACTACAATATTTTCAATCTGAAGATTTGTGTCCATCAAGTGTGGAAAATTTTTTTCTTTTCTTTTTTTTTTTTTTTTTTTTTTTTTTTTTTTTTTTTTTTTTTTTTTTTTTTTTTTTTTTTTTTTTTTTTTTAGTTGTTTTACCCTTTTCTTTCTTCTCTTCTTCAAAACTACTTATGATTTTTTTTAAATTCCTTATTTCTCTTTAATTTGTCTAAATTCTGGGATGTTCTCAACATTGTCTGTCAACCTTTCTATTTAATTCTTTATATTTCAGTAATTAACCTTTTTAACTTCTAAAAACGCTTTCCTTGTCTCTGATTCAGGTCCTCAAGAAGAAGCAGCAGAAGCTGATATGGAGATTTGTATGCATAGAGTTCAGTCCTTTCTCAGAGCAAAAAGAGATGAACACCAGTGTAACAGTGCAGACGGCACGGAGCTGAAAGTACCTGATGGCGTATGCCCCCTAGCCCTGCTCATGGCCAACCCCAGATGAACCAGTTCTACTTGACAACGGAGTCTGTTGGGCATTCCTGACCTTATAATTTGGTGAAATGAACAAAACAAAGCTCATTATGGATAGGCCTGATCCCATGGCCATTTAATGTCCCATAGTCAGGTGCTCCATCTTTACCAGGGCTCGGTAGCAGATCAGAAGTTGTTTTTGAGAGATGTATAATTCTCTACTACAGATAGCATAGTCTTGTGCCAGAATGTTTTGTGTCTGCACTGTGATTTTTCTATTAAGGTTTGTCATCAACTATACGTGGAATATACTCTGAATACAGACACATCTAATACCATAGCGCCTGTCAGGTCATATGGCCCAAAAGGCCGAGCAGCTTGCAGTACAGCAGTCTAGAACTGAGAAAGCCCTTCTGTGCTCTGGGCCCCACTCCGATCTGGCCACTTCTTTTTTGTTGTTTTGTTTTCCCTTGGTTTAGAACAGTATTCAAAAGCACGGAACATACTATCTTCAGAACCTAAAAGGCTTTCAAGACACTGCCGTATCTACTATGTGGAAAGAGGTACAAAATGCAATAATTTGTACTCTATCTTGAAAGGGTTGCCTTGGAAAGCCCCATAATGGACTCTTAGAAAGTTCAATCATGTGCCACGCCTCTGAATCTTTATAATATTTATGACTGCCCACCCTCCTTGTCTGTAATCCTCCAATCCCTATTCAGGCCCCTCACCAACATGAGCACAGTTGTACTTGCTGTTTCTTTTTGCTAATCTCAGCTAATTAACTAATGCCATCCATGTAATGAACCAGTGTGATGTTTTGTGAGCTTCCCAGATGATCAAGAACCAGTCAGACTCAGGGGTCTTCAAACTTTTCAGGCCACATTAACTATCAAACAGCAGTTTGGGGGCCAACTACACACTCGAGGTCCAAACAAAAAAGAATCAAAACATAGATGTTGTTTTTAATTATTTATTTAATATTATTTTATTCAGATAAAAAGGTCTCCACGGGCCGGATGAGAGGGCCTTGCGGGCCGCATCCGGCCTGCGGGCCGTAGTTTGGAGACCCCCGATACTGTAACAACAACAAAAAAAAAATTGTGTAGCCCTGGGGTTAGACTATTAAATGTACATTGTTGTTTTTCCTTTGACTTTCTGATAAGAATGAGAAAGATCACACACATCAGATCAGTGACCATATACCATGTATCTGAGGTTGTTTATCTGCTCTACCAAAGATACCACATGAGATATAGACACTGGAGTTGAGGCCACTAATTGGTGAACTTCACTGTTATTTTTCGGGGTCTATTTGATTTTTGTAGAAACCAGGCTGCTGAATTAAATGGGGATATAATGAGAACCAACACCCCTTAATCTTTCACATCTTTAAGGATGACAATAATTTCTGATATTCTCCCTCAATTCAATATTAGTTTTAATTCAATCTCTTGACCAGAGGTTTCCATTTTTCCTATGTCACTATGATAGCTCTTGCCCCAGAGGCTATGGAACAATTTCACAATTGCATATACATAACAACTGTAAATCACTGAACAGGTGTTAACATCTGGTGTCTACCATAACGGGGGGTCCATGCTGACGCTTCTAGTCTCCTGATATCAATGTCACCTAGGAGCATCTTTCCAACAATTCTTGGAAAAATGTATGTATTTCCCTTTTCCCATTGTATGGTTATGTAACTGAATGGCCACTGGTTTCTTTCAGGAAGGGCCAAGGAACCATTTGCTATGATGTCACAGTCTTTCCTCTTAATGGTTCCAGATCTGCAAACCAGCTCATACCAAGAACTGGGCAGATCTTCACGCTCTTTTTATTGGAACAGTTCCCCTCTACTTCCTGATCATCCATACTTGATTTATTTTTGTTGTATAGATTGAGCAATATCCTTGGTGGGTGCCCAAATATTTTGCTCCTAGGAACACCATGCTCTTCACAGCTCTCTGTAGGTCAGCCTCCTCTGGCTGTCAGCCCAAACTTGTTGCTTGTGACAATAACGGCATTCACCTTGTGCTTGATGACTAAGTGCCACCACCTGCCTTCTATTATTTTGGCATCCTATCATTTCCACTAGCATCAGTTAGTAGAGTTCTGATATAGCATCTTCCACCATTCATCTTGGCCTACAAAACGTAGCCATAACTGAGCTTGTATTTGATATTGGTGATTCTCCCACCAATGCACACCTTACAGCTTTAATGGCATCCTGCATCCAAAGATAAGGAAATGTACAGGACCCAGCTCTGTCTCCTAAATTTCACAAAATTTTGAAGGGCTATTCTAGCTCAAAAAGGTCTCTCTAGGACTTGCTATGCTTATTCATCGGGTTTACCGGTAATTTACACTCATTTATGTTTCATATCTCAAATCTTTACATTAAGGATATATTTAGAAAGCTCAATGAGCTATGCCATTTTCCCCAAATTACACACTGACCCTAAACAATGCAATCAGATAATAAAGACTTACTATGCAAGGACACACTACAAACAAACATAATATGTCTTAATCTGAAAATTATTTGACCTATCACAGTGCTCTTTTGATAGGTCAAATAATTTTAATAGGTCATATTCATATGTCCCATCATAACATTGCCGGGTTTCTCTTGCAAACCTGAGTAATGATTTCTTCATTTGTCAGTCAGCAGTCAGCTTATCCTGCCCACAGGCTGGCCCCGCACTCTTCCTATTAACCAGGGAGAGAGTGATGGATGGCAGCAGCTGCTGACTCAGTCCCAGGTTCCACCTTCAGCCTACAGAGATCATTGACTGAAATGCATCAGAGAACCACTCAGCTGTTGGTTAAAGTAAAGAGCTCACAGAGAGGGTCAACATCTTGTGCTCTTACTCATGTACTGAATTTAGGAGTGTCTGGTTGATAGAAAAACAGTGTCCAGCCCCATCCCCTTGCCCCCCCTCCCCAACCTACAAACACAGAGCAAAAGTTAGAGCCTAGTGCTACAGGCATGTCAGAGATTTGTGTGCCAACTGGCAAGTAGTAAGCCAGCCTTAGTTCTCAAGACAAAATTAGGCAAAATGGAAAGGGTTTGATCAATATTGCTTTGTCATTAGTGTTGCACAAATTGGTGACTGCAGCACATGCCAGGTGCGTCTTAGGAACCCTGCACTAAATCTGGACACAGAGTGAGGTGATAAGAAGGAAGTGGGACAGGGAAGAGGCAATATTCTATTGGTGCTGGGGCAGCTCAGGGACCCTGGACTGGAGAGATCTATGAATTTTATACAGCTGATTTTATGAGAGTGCAGATTGGGTGGTGAGGGAGTATACTTAGTCTCAAGTTTGGAGATGATGACTATCTGAATATTAGTTGTCTGTGCATAGTGCTGTGAGAAGTGATGGCCTTCTAACAGCCCCAGTGTTCCTGGATTTGGAAACAATATTGACCCCGGGATAGCACTACTGAACAGCTGACCGGCCTCTGGTGAGTATCAATAATCTCTGGAGACTGAGCATTGGACCTGAGCTGACAGCAGCATCTGCTGCTCGTCCATCATCTTTTCTGGCCAATAGAAACAGGGCACGGCTATGCAGCCTTGGAAGGCCCTCACTCTCCCTCTTCAGTGGCTGTGCCAGATGAAGAAGTCATTACTACTCAAGGCTGGAAAAGAAACGAAGGAGGTCTGAAGGGAATAAAAGAATGAGAGAACAGGATACAGTCAGCCAGTTGGTCACTGGGGCACAATATAGCCTCTGGGCACTCTCTCCAGATGCCTTGCATTTTTCAGTGTGCAGCCACTTTCCCCATCCCTTCACTGGGGGAGTTCAAGGTTTCAGCATCCTTGCATAATACAGGGTTTGGGAGAGTGATAGGAATGTCTTGAGAAAGAGAAAGTGAAGTGGCAACCTAAAAGGAGATTCAAAGTCTTCTGATTGTTCTGAGATGAATTCAGGAAGTTCATTGAGGAGCCGTGGGTCCTGAGGAACCATGAATATCATTTAGAGAAAGTGAGAAAGAAAAGATGAGATACGAAATCATTCAATGCTTCTCCAATGCTCTCAGCATGAACCATTTCTCTCTGTATTCAGGATGTATGTGTCTTCCATTATTACCTTTCATCATTATTTTCATGTCCTGTTTCCTCAAGAGCTTTTTGTTTTTAATAGTGATAATACTACTAATTATATCTTCCTTCAGAACCATGCACAGTATTTACAAATTGTTTTCACATTTAAGACTTCCTCTGAAACTGAAGGAAATGAGAAAGGCATGTGGTATCATGCCCATTTTAAAGACAACACAAAAGGTCAAAGGAAATGTGAGCAGCCCAGGTAGAAGAGCTGCGAAAAGGCCAAGGTGAAATGTAACCTCACATGTTATGTTTCCAAGTCTAGGGCTCTTTCCACACCCATGGATGACTCATATTACATTGGCCCTGTCCACGACTCAAGTAACCCCAGTCAGCTGTGATCCAGAAGTACAGGCAAGGTGAAATACAGAGCACCTGGGAAGTTTGTCTGGCATATGTTTCTGCCATGACATAATTTCTCGGGAGGAAGTTACAGTCATATCACCAGTGTGTGTATACATGTAAAAAATTGTCATCTTTCCATTCACCAGATCAATGACTACTACTGACAATCTCAGTCATGTTACGAAGGACACCCTCTCTCACTTGAGATTTGGTGTCATTTTCTCAAATCTTTGGGAACTGAAAGAAAGATGAAATAATTAGCAAAGTGTTGATTTATGATGAGATCTGACAGGTAAAGTGGTGTGTGTGTGTTTATTAAATAGCAATGTGATGGGGAAGCCGGGATGGCTCAGTAGATTAAGCACATGCTTTGCAGCCGTGGGGTCCCAGGATTGAATCCCAGCCCTGATCTGTGTGGACCCATATGCAGAACTTAGGTGTGCTTCCCATGTGGGAGGCCCCCAGCTCAGCCCCCAATTCATGGGGGCATGCCTTCCATGCCAGAGGTGCCCAGCTTGGTTTCTGCTCTGTGCAGCCCCTGCCCACCTGTGTGGAATACAACCATGTTAAAAACATAACGTACAACTATGGAGACTGCTCTGGGCTCTTTCCCTTCTCTCTGTCTCTCTTTGTCTCTGTCTGTCTCTCTTTCTGTCAAAAACAATAAAATAAATCTTTAAAAAATATATAAATAAACAAATAAATAAATAAAAAGCAATGTGATTCACTTTGCTAACCCATAGAAAACAATTTATAAGTTAAGAATAAAATTTATGTAAAAAAACATTTAGCTATGACAGAACATACACAAAGCAGAAAGCTGTCCACAAACTATTATGAACTTCCAATAAATTACAGGTTTCCGTTTGCCTTCCTCACAACCCACACTAGTAAATGTCCCTTTCTTTGTTCTTTTCCTCTTTTCATTAAAAAGGAATATATGACAATGAAATATTTTCTCCCATTCTCTCAAAAATATTTAAGAAAAAAAATGACTTTATTGATGGCTTAAGCTAAGTAAAATTAAAACAGCATGACCAACCTGTACCTCAAAATTTTGAGGACAATCTTTTTGCTGTTTTAACTTCTCACATCAATTAAAAGATTTGGATTAGATATTGAATTTTGGACTTACTTTCACACACCCTCATAGTAACTCTTATCAAACTTTAATTCATAAACCCTAGAGTGTGTGACACTAACAAAAACACCCCACAATACACATCAGTCAAGAAGAAAGAATAACAATTCTTGATCTTTTTCAAATAACTGTCAGAAGGATTAACGCTATGGGATGAGACTACTATGAATGTATAAAAATGGAAATCCCATTAAGATCCTAATGGTTCTTTATACTAGAACAGCAATGAAAGCTTCAATTTCCCTAATTTTATCTTCTACCCTCAAATCCATTTTTCTCTCAAGTTCTAAGAACTGAAACAAAATAAAGAGGAAGGAGTAGAAAACAAGTAAGAAAAAAATAAAGAACCACAGCCCTGAAGCTGACAGTTATCTCCTGTGAATATAAGTTAACTATAAAATGTATCGAACCAATAGCATCATTTCCTTTCTTATTAAGGAACATGCAGGAGGTTATAACTCTAAAATATTTGTTGAAGTATAATCAAAAATTATCTTCATGCTTGATTCTTGTATAGGATTAATTAGGTATCCTAGAGAGTAATATATGATCACTACCATCCAAATTGTCCATACCAAAAAGAAAAGAAAAGAATTCTAGCAAATATGCCTTTAATATTCACAGTAGAACTATAAAATTTAAAAAGTAATTCACAGTGCTTACCCCTACAGTTTGTAGAACAGTGGTTCTCAAACTTTATCATGTATCCAGATCACCTAGAGGCTATATGAAAACAAGATTGCTGGGTCATACCCCAAAGCTTTTGATTCAGCAGGTCTGGGGTGAGCCTTGAGAATTTTCATTTCCAGTTTAAGTTTTCAGATGCTGCTGATGCTGCTGGTCTTCTATAGAGAAATTAAGATAATAAGAAATAATAAAGGGTCTTTGGCTTTGGGCCAAGAAAATTCATTGATGAGCTAAAGAAAGAAGTTTCATAATAGAGACCATATGCATTCCACAACCATTAAAGTGTTCCCCATAGGCCTGTAACTGTTGTAAATACTGGGATACAGTGTTAACAGAACTAACAGCCTCCTAAATGAGATGCAGGATAAGCAAGTAGTCATGAGTGCCATAAACAAAAATTAAGTGGAATAAGTGGATAGAAAATGATGTGGTGGGGTGCTATTAGATCTTTTGTCCAGGATGAGACTCCACAAGGAGGCGATTCATACAGAAACTTGAATTTTAAGTAAGGGCAAAGGAGTAAGCCATAACAAAGAATACTAGAGGAGTGTCTAGGCAAGTAAATAACAGTTCAATGACCAAGTGCTTTGCAATTGCTGTTCTATGTTTCACAACCAGTCTTCAAGATTAGCTTTAGCCAATAAAGGTGTTTTTACAGAAAACATCTAAGTCTTCAATTGAAAGAACATAAAGTATCATCTGAGTACACTAAAAAGCACCCAAGTCATTTCTAAAACTGAGAAGGAAACTGAATAAACAGCTAAACAACAAACTCAACAAATAAATTACATTTCAATTTAAAACATTAGTGTAATGTTATTTTTAAAATATTGTGTGAACGTTATTTAGCCAAATATCAGAACTTTCAGTATGATATACACAGAAAACAGTGGAAATTTTCTAGATTTAAGAGAAAAGATTTCAAAATTTTATGCTAGAATGGCCAACATTTAAAATAGGTAAAAAAAAAAAAAAATTAATAACAAAGTAAAGAATTATTGTCTAGTATGGAGAATTCAAAGTGAAATTATTAACTTAATGAAAAATAGAACAAAAGATAATTATCATAAATGAAACTTAAAAAAACAAGTGTTACTCGATGCAATTAAATTGTACCAAAGATGAAAGCCATGTTGAAAAATTAATATTGATTTTATATATTGTTGAACTAATAGAGAAGGGAACAACAATATCACAATTAATGGGTATTTACTTGATTTTACATCTAATGTAAAAAGTAAAGGTTTTGACTTATGTGAAGAATAATACAACTTTAAAGTGTAGACATTAATTCTAAAAGTTTTACAGGGGAAGCCTACGATAACAACACTATGGTTGTTGGTGAAGACAAAAGTATGCAAGACATACTTTTAGTTGAAAGCCAAAAAATACAATATTCTCTCTGCCTAATACAATGAGCACTTCGCATTTGTTAACTAAGAGATATGGCCTCAACTATGCAAATAGTAATGACTTTTGAGAAACAATTTAAAAATTATATGTAATATATTCTGGACCCACTCAATGGTAGAGCACCTCCATAAAACACCAAGCATAACTTTAAAACCACACTAGGAAACACCACTGGATTCCTAAGTGTTGTTAAAGTAATTAAATTTAATTTAGTCTAGATATGAAATGCACAAAGAGAGTTGAGCCAAACCATAGAATGTCTTCAAGGAGTGAATCATGGATATTGGCAAGAAATAAAATTAATTTTGTACTTGTAGTAGCCACAGTTATTAGTATGAACTATTGGTTAGTATTAATAATGTTAGCAAAATTTACCAAACAACGAATAAAATTTTCAGTAGTTTCAATTTGTAAAAATTTTTATGTCCTTTAAAATTTAAAAATAAATAAAATATGCTATAAAAATAACGTTCCAATAAATTATAAGGAAATTAAAACATGGAGGAAATGTTCACAAGACTATGAAGTTGATCCACATATAAGTGATTCTGAAATAAATTTTCATTTATACTATTTTCTGGTCATTATAGACCAAGTTATTTGACAGATCAATGTGCTGCTATTTTTTCCTTTGGAATATATAAACTTTAAAATTTTTGAAAGAAAAGAACTTAAAAAATACCATACTTGTGGCTTGCAGTCATAGCACTGGCATTCCATTTTCAGGTGATGCCTCTCATTTCGAGAGCTTTCCTTTTTCCAATAAGCTTCTGCTTAACCTTTAAAAAAAAATACTGTATTTGGTCTGCTTTTTGAGATAGTGAATATTATAATGTAAATGATAGTTTATATGATGAAATTAAAATATCTTGCAATATTTTTTGTAATATTGGTAATTTCTCATTTGCTAAAACATAACAATGTTTGAACCTGATTTGTAAAATTCATGGTTTATTTCCAAATGTAATTATTTCTTTAAGAAACTTACTGACAATTCCAGTTGTTACTGCCTCCACAGAGCAATGTTTCTCCAAATTAAAATTAATAAAAACTATCAGAGAACTACAATGCCTCAAAGTAAATTTAGTTTGACATTGTTGATGGAAAACAAAATCTTTTAAAATTTTTACTATAAGAGAATTAGTAATTTTGATGAAATAAAGGCAAAAAAAATACATTTTGTCATTATTTGCTATGTTGTTCTTCATCCAGACATCACCAACCCATCAACAGAAGACCTAAACATGCACAATAATAATTAAATCCAATTATCATTTATTTTTGCCTCATTTACGTCAGATAAATATATAACATCACACATGTTTTCTATTTGCTGTCATAAAATATATTTTCAAGGTAGAGGAATAGGCCCTATTCTCTTTAAGCTTGTTAGCTTTGTTTTTAACTCTTAAATATTTAGATAAAAGGTACGTGGTCTTCCATTTGGACTCCAGCCCTTCCCACACCCAAAAGTTGAGAACAGTCATAGCTTCACTCAAAGGAGTGCTGAGGCTGAGGTTGGATCCTTCCCTCCTGCTGCTTGCTGCTTTAGACTGAGAAATCACATTAATAATCTCCCTATGTGTTTTTCTCCTTCAGATACTGCTTCTCAGATCACCTAGTTTAGTGCCTCTCCTGCATCTCCTTATCTACATTCCAACACTTGCACCCACTTTTCCCAGAAGTGTTGATCCCTAGATGATAAGGCACTGCATGTTTCCAGAGCCAAGAGAAGCAGTAATTGGAGGGATAAGTAAAAGAAAACGATAAAAGGAAAACTGAAATGATTTATACAATGAGGTACCAAAGGAGTGAAAGGGATTATGAAAATGGTAATGAGGAGATGAGAGAAGGGGTTAGTCATGGAAGGAGTGATGGGCATTTTTTTTCCTCTGAGAAAATGATAGATAGATGACAGATGATAGATAATTAGATAAATAAATAATTTTGAGAAATTATTTTGAGAATTCTCAGAAATTCATGGTGTTAATTATCTGCTTAAGAGTAATAGCGGCTAGATCAAAGATGGCGGCATGAGAGGAGCACGCCGATAACTGCCTGGGAAGGGCCTTGTGAACAGAGGGGAATCCACAGGGGAAACCCTGAGAAGAAACCTCAACTAAGAGAACCACACAACGCAGAACAACACCCAAAGGTTAGAGAAAAAAGGGGAGAGCGGGAGAGGAAAAGGGAAGCAGCGGTTCGGGGACAGAGACTCGGAGCGCAGCCCGGGGCTGGCAAAAACAAAGGGGGATTGGGGGACTACGGTCACAGTGGAGCTGGATCGAGGGCGGGCTGGAAGCCAAGACCTAGGGAGCGTGGAAGCCCCACAAGACTGTGGACAATTTAACATCCAAACTCAAGGGACAGCACACAGTGCCCTAATCAGATCACAGAGCCTAAAGTGAAACAGGGACTGTGGAGCAGGGCGGCGGCACTTCCCGGCGGGCAGGGTGAGAGCAGGGCACCAGCCCACAGCAGCTCAGCACCCCTGATTTACGGAGGAGATTGACTGTGAGGGAGCGCCTTCTGAGGACAGGGCTCTTGGAGTGAGGGCTGGGGCTTGAGTGGGCATAGCTGCATTGGACGTGCTTAGAGTGAATCTGGTGGTCTCAACAGAGCCAGGAGCGTAGAGCAGCTGCCACCAGAGCTGCCGCCTGAGCGCACAGGGCTTTTGGCGCCCCGCCCACTAAGCCGTGGCGCATCACTGCGTGCACGCACCCAAGCTTTCGGCGACCGCCCACCGGGCCACTGTACACCGCTGCATGCACACACCCGGGCTTTCGGCACCCTGCCCACCAGGCTGCTGCAGCACCACTGCCTGCGCGCAAGACCGGCTTTTGGTTCCCTGCCCAGTGGGCCGCTGCAGCACTGCTGCCTGCTCGCGAGTGCACAACTGTGCTTTTGGCGTCCCGCCCACCGGGCCTCTGGGGCGCTGCAGCCAGCGCGCACAACTGGGCTGCTGACCGGGTCGCCACAGTGTCATTGCCTGCGCTCGGGACTGCGCGGCCGACCGGGGTCTCTGCCAAGCCCCAGCCCATCCAAGTGCTGCCCTGCAGGCGTGGCTTACAGATACTATTGAAGGAGGGGCAGCCAGGCAGAGGAGAGAAAGACCAGAGCTCCTGCGCCCCGCCCGCACTGAACCACCAGCCCCCCTGCTGAAAGAAGAATCTGCTATTGTGTCTCAGGCCCACCCTAGCTCCTACTCACATGGCCCCACCCCTGACCACATCTTTACTACCCTGCTATCTAACAGCTAAGACAGCAACCTGAAGTGCCCCAGGACACAGAAGCTGTCTGCTTCCCCCAACCCTCTCACAAAATCTCCTTCTCCCACAACTGAGCCCAAAAGAAAAAATAAAGAGAAGCCCATCTGATAGGCAAACCCCCAGAGGGAAAACAGACTCATGCA
>PVKE010027780.1:0-21373 GCA_004027555.1 Craseonycteris thonglongyai | reverse complement strand
AAAAAAAAAAAAAAATGCTGAAATGAGGAGCTCCCACAGCTCAATCAGTTAGCGTGCAGCACTTACATAAAATGCTGCAAGGAGCATTCTTGTCTACGCTCCCCTTGAATGCATGTGCAAGAATTCCTCTACTTTAGAGTGTAAACTTGGAAATGGGATCACTTCATCACACAATGCAAGTTTACAAGATTTGGCAGGTTTATCGCCAAAGCTAATACCACAATTTACAATCCTATCAGTCATGTAAAAAAGAGTTTTTCCAGGGAAAGCTGGGATGGCTCAGCGGGTTAAGCGCTTGCTTTGAAGCCCCGGGGACCGAGGATAGAATCCTGGCTCTGGCCCATGCGGACCCACATGCTGAACTGGGGAGTTCCCACAGTTCAGTTCTCTCTCTGTCTCTGTATCTCTCTCTCATTCTGTCAAAAATAAAATAAAATAAATAAATAAAAACAAAACAAAACATGAGATTTAAAAAAAAAAAAGTTTTCCAATCTTTACCTATACTCGATATTATCAGACTAATATTTTTTCTATTCTAATGGGTGTAAATGTATCTATTATTTATTTTCGTTTCTAATTTTTTTGAGATTGAACATTTTCATTTGAATATTAGCTATATGGGTTTCCTTTTCTGTAAATTACCTATTCATCACCTTTGTGCATTTTCTCTATTTTTCATCTTTATTAATATATTGGAGTTATTTTTATGTTTAGAATACTAAACATTTGTTATGTATTTGCATTGCATATCTATGATTTTAGTCTGAAGGCTGTTTATTGATTTTAGTTATTGTGCTTTTTTGTACACCAGTTTTAATAGTCACATTTATCACTGCATCATCGTTATCCTATCAAGGTGTTATTGTAAGTGCTTTTGGTGTCTTGTTAAACAAATTCTTCTCTATTTTTTTTTAAGATTAATTTTATTGTTTTTGACAGAGAGAGAGAGACAGAGACAGAGAGAAACAGAAAGAAGGGAGAGGGCCCAGAGCAGTCTCCATAATTGTATATCATCAATTTTCCACATGCTTTCATTCTACACAGGTGGGCGGGGGCTGCGCAGGGCGGGAACTGAGCTGGGGGTCTCCTCCATGGGAAGCACACTCCAGTTCACATATGAGTCTGGACAAGCCAGGGCCAGGATTCAATCCTCAGTCCCCGGGGCTACAAACCAAGCACCCATGTGAATACTTAACCTGCTGAGCCACCCCAGCTTCCCCTTTTCACTATTTTAAAGTAATTAAAATATTCTTTTATATTTTCTTCTGAGTATTTAAGTAAAGTTTGTGGTTTCCTTGTTTATTTGTGATTTTCTTTTTCCAATTTTAATACACTTTTAAGCAAATAATTAGATTTGCAATCTACTTGTAATTGATTTGGTTGTCTTCTGGGTATAGTAGGGCTCAGACTTCCCTTGGATAGAGAATTGTTCAAACATCATTTATTTCCTTGCCCTTTCTTTTCCTGTGGCACCATAATTCTCTCACTATCATGTATCCCGTTTCCACAGAAGTGTGTCTTCTAGACCCTCTATTCCATTCCAGTGATGCATTGGTCGAAACCTCCTAAAAAACCACACTTATTACTATCATTTTGGAATTAGTCTTGAACTCTGGTTAGTCATCTCCCACAACCTCATTTTCTTAAAATTATCCTTGCTAAGTTGGGACATCCACTAGGAAAAAAAGAAAGAAAAACTGCTTTCCCCTTCCATTCCTTTAAACCAGGCAATTTCAGGCCACACTCAAATGTCATTGATTTGTGTGTCATTGTTAAACCCTTCATTGGTACATGTAGTGATGCCAAAAACTTTACTAGAAGCATAGAAAAAAAAACAGAATGAAAACTTATTCATCTAAATAAAATTTTAAAATATGAGTATGAGTTAATCAGTCAATATTATATAAATTATAATGAATGATACCAGACATCTATGAGATTCAAATGTTAATTATTGATATTAATAACAATCAATATTATTAATTAATAATTAATATAAAATAAATTCATACAAAATAAAAAATAGCCTGACATTAAAACAATCTACAGACCTCCCTAAAATGTTTTATATGAGCAATCAAGCAAACAAGGGTGGTTCATGGATGCAACATAAATAATTTACATAAATTCAAATAGAATTTTTATTTATTCATTTTTTTATAAGAAGCTAGTATGACATCAGGAAAACCAGTGTCAGAAGAAACCTTACAAATAATTGTCTGTTTTACTCCAAAAATGTAGCTTCCGCATGTCTAAATCAAATATTTTTCAAAATGACTGCCTTCCATTTTTCACATCTATTATTTTGGTTAAATAGGATCCCAACTATATGTCTTGGAGATATTAAGTAGTTATGATTTGAAAAAGACTATGAAGATGTGGTATGGTAGAAGTTAGATGATTATTTTTTTCCCCATACTCTTTCTTAGGCCTATATTTTAGAACTTACATTTTTGTCATTTTGTCTCTGATAGTGATTACAATTTTCTTTCCTATCAAAATGGAGAATGTCTATTGTGTCTCTTAAAAATAAAATTGTACCTTGTAATAGCTAAGATAATAAGGTATTTTCACAGTCATTCTTTACTATCTCCACTGGAAGAAATGATCTATTTATTTATTTTCATTTAAACAAATGACATGGCTGATTTCTCTCTAAGCTGACTTGGTGTGTATGTATCATCTAGACCTTTTGCTTTCCTATTTCTTGTTTCTGTCCTCCCATTGGTAACATGCTATTCTTTTGCACATCTAATAAGTGACATATGGAGGGGAAAAAAGGCACTGACTATTTGATTCTTATTGGCAAGGCTAATAAAAGTCACTCTAGTAGGATGCTGATGAATTTGCCTAAAATGAGCTTTTTTGGATTACCGGTGGATTTCATTTATTATATCTTTGTCCTCTATTACCATAAGTAACAGTTGACTCTCATTTAATCATCTCTTTCAAATATGCAGGTCATTCCAGAGCAAAACTCTTATAAATAAGAGAAGTGGATATTGCTGTAATTGAATAGCTAAATTGGCAGAGAGCATAGAACACAAAATAAATTAGGAAGCAATTGACAGTGAGGACCATTTTTTCCCCTGACACCAGAAACACAGCATGAAGAAAGCCAATTAAATCGAACATCTCATCAACCCATTAACAAGTGTACAATTACACTTTAGGGTTTTTCAACATTTGACTTAAAGCACAGTGTTAGGGAAGTGATACATAATCTTCTTTTATCTTGACCCCTTATATCTAAGTGGCCTGTTGCTACTTAGCCTGGGGATTTAAAACAAAGTCAAGCCACTGAAAGATGTCTACGATTCACTAGGTAATGCTATACACATATAATCCTTCAGATAATACCTGGTCTTCTGACAGTTTCCAAATTAAAATCAAGTTTGAATCTGTTTTTAAGAGGGACATTCACTTTTTGTAACTCCACAGTGCCTACTATTCTACATTGCTGTATACTCACAAGCTTCTTTCCTTTACCTTTTCTGCCTGACTCTTGAGTCATATTACTGCCTATTCTATCTAATTTAGATCTTCACAAAGCCCCAACTGCTATTTATCAGGGGGTGCAGTTTGCATTTGCTTCAATCACAGCTCATCCATCACTTTATCTCCCTGAGGTACAAATTTAATAACCAGAATTTCAGAGCAAATGATTACATATGAGAATGGAACTTAAAAAAAGAAGAGGTCCAGGAATTAGTAAAAATTAAAAATAGAGAAAGTTTCTTTTCCTTCTTTCAACTCTTCCAAACCAAACAGGCAAAACAAACTCAATTTTATCCTGATAAAAATGATAAATAGTATGATTAAACACTTACTCCCCTCCCCCCTGAAATGATAAGTATGCATAAGATCCTTCTTATTAGCCATATCTAAATTGTAGGCATCATCTTTAACCCTGAGGCTATTAAGGCAAGGAAGACACTACCCATTTAGTCATCCAACCCTCATATCTCTTTGCCATGAATGGCTTTGTGGGCATAGCATCGTGAATGAAACCAGAAATGTACACTGCTTTCAGGAAGTACACATTTCAATCAGAGAGGCACATGTAAGTGCAATTATCACAAACACACATGCGCAAGCAGCACGTGTGTTATGAGAGACTTTAATGGGGAGATTAACTCAGAGAACTCTGCTGAGTCTTCCTTGAGAAGGTGATACTTGAGCTGGAATTTTAAGGATGAAAAGGTATCCCATGGATAATACTGGGATTTAGATGAATAGGCATTGACTGGCCACACTAAGAATTTTGGTCTTTATTGTGAGATTAATGAGAAATAATTGTTGGAATTTCAACAGAGGTGACAGTAGAATTAATTTTTTCCAGAAAGAACTCTAAGATGTGAACAGTGGGCCACAGTACGTGTAGCTGGACTGATCGGTGGTCTATGGCTTCAGTCCCAGGCAGAGAGGGCTGTTGCCTGACTTCAGTGGGTACAACAGAAGTGGAGGTGCAGAACATAAAATTGACAAGTTTTTTTGACGATAAGAAAAGTGAGTGAGAGGGAAGAGTCAAGAATGACACCTGGCCTCTTTGTTTTTCAACTACAGCTTTTGCTTTTGTTCTTTGAGGTAGCAAATGCTGGAATGGAACCAGGATTTTCTTGGAGGGAAGTTGAGCTCATAAGTGCATTATTTTGGCCATGTTTAAACATATCCTGAAAGATCTCAGTCTGATGAGGAACCTGGACAAACCCACGCTGACAGTGAAGTGCTGTAGATGCTACAGTGGATACGCTCGTAGGAGTAAGTGCACGGTGGCAAGTTCGCTAAGTTAATTGCCAGAACTCATACACTAAAGAGCGACAGATCACATGCCTCGAGTGATGATTTTATCATTGGAGCCTCTAGGAAAGGTACCAGCATGTGAGGGTAAAGGAGTTTGCTGGGTGAATAGATAGATGGGAAAACGCATTAGGGACAGTAGAAACAGTGGATGTTGTGCATTAGTTAGGTGACCAGATTTTAACATTGGTAAAGCGGGACACCATTGACCGGGGGGGAGGGGTTCTTGATTAAAAATTTGGTCTCTCTCCCGTCGTTTCCTAGCTTGTCATGCATTCTTTCCAAAAATCGGGACTTTTTTAAAACGCCGCGGGATGCGGGACAAACTGTTGAAAATCGGGACTGTCCCGCCAAAAGCGGGACATCTGGTCAAAAGGAATAAAGGCAAGGAGATATGTGATGTGCCCAGCAATTATGAAACAGTCCATGTGTCTGAAGGAATTGAAGGAATAGGAGGATATGAGGCTGAAAGGTGGGTTGGGAGGGAAAGTCAGGTTCTTAAATGCAGTGTGGCCATGTGATTTGTTTTCTAAACTGGTATGCTTTCTAGATCAAGCTTGTTCACCCCCACCCCACCCCCACTGCCTGCCCACAGGCCACATCCAGCCCAGGACAGCTTTGAATGTGGCCCAACACACATTCATAAACTTTCTTAAAACATTATGAGATTTTCTTGTGACCTCTCTCTTTTTCTTTTTTTTTTTTAGCTCGTCAGCTATTGTTAGTGTTAGGGTATTTTATGTGTCACCCAAAACAATTCTTCTTCCAATATGGCCCAGGGAAGCCAAAAGATTGGACACCCCTGTTAAGGAGAAAGCTGTCAGTAACTGTGATAAGACAGTTGGTATACCAGTGCCATCCAAGCAAAACTAGGGTGACAGTTACCTGAGCTGTCCAAGGGATGACTCTCAAAGGATGCCCTCAGGCATCCTTTATGGAGCTGGCAAGATCAAAGGGAGGTCTTAGAAAGGCTGTAGTGGCACCTCTATGGAAGGGACATAGAATTAATTTCCTCACTCCTTTTGAGATGTAAATGACTATTTTAGAAGTAACTCATCATTGGGCTAGCAGGCAGTTCTCCAGGTTTTATTTATTTGTATAAAACAAACTTTAGCTCTTGTTTAAAGCTGTAGGATAATTCATTACGGTTTTGCCTAAATAAGAAAAGATGTATATGGGAAATTGTGTAAATCTCCAGATATCTGGATAAAGCAAAATTGTTTTAACCCAGTTTAGGTTTCCATATTCTTCTTCTATTCTCCACTTCAGTCCACATTAATCTATATTTTCTAGTTATTCTTCATAGCCACCTTGTGCCCATCTCTTAAGCAGGTCTCTGTAGTTCGTGAATGCTGTTGGTGCTTACCTACTCTTTCTCTCTAGTATTGGTCTCTGGACATCATTCTGGGTACCAGAGCATCACACAATGCACAGTGGTTGGTCAGGAGCTGGGTATTGGAGAAGTACTACTCAGATGAGAACGAATCCAAACTCAGGACCGGATAACTCAGGGCGAGGGAGTACATGTGTTCCATTTTCAAACCAATAGTGGTAAAATATATTAATGGATAAACTTTTGGGAAACTTCTCTACCTTTAGCCCAGAGGAGCTGGGAACAAAAACTGGGGTGTTGTAAGGGCAGTTTGACTGACTTATCATCTCCACCCTTTCAGTCAGAATATTTGTGGGAACTGACTCCTCAGACTCTAGTTCCAATAACTTTCATCTTCTTTCTCCCTCAGTGTCCCTCACTCCGAGGGGCCACCAGGGGCCCTGACCAGCTTCAAGGTCCCAACTTTACCTTACCCACCACTTTTCTGCCTTGAACTCTGCTCTTTATTCCTGTGTCTCTGTCCTGATCCCTTTATCCTTTGAGTTTATCAGTTGCAGAATTTATACTGATCGCTTCTCATAGGTAGTAATTCTGCAGCATTTCTATGCTGAGCATGACAAGGGCTACCTAACTTGTATTCACTCCTCCCTTTGAGGTCCAGGCCTGTGTCCATGAAGGCCTCTCTTCTTACTCCCATGAGAAGAGAAAAAAAGCAATTAGATTTGCAACTTTAAAAATTTTTTCTCTTCCACCTCAACATTCCCCAATGTCATTGCCATTAATTATTATATTTTCCTGTCTCAAAAGAAAACGAGACCTTTTTTTCCTAAAGCTAAGTCTCCTGTCCATTGTCTTCATGACTCTGGACCTAAATCCATCAAGACTGCTTTTTTTTCTGTTTCTCCAACACCTTAGATTTTGCCACTGGCTTTTTACCAAACCATTCAAGTCACCTGTTCTTTTTTTTCTTTTTCTTTTTTTTTTTTTACATATATGTATAATAAAAAAAACTTCCTTTGTGTTTTACCCAGCTTCCCTTGAACCCATCACTTCCTTTTTCTTTCCCTTTAGCCACCCATTTTCTTCCATCAGTATTACATGATGTCTCTCATCATGTCTCTCACCTCCCTAGTAAATGAACCTCTCAAACACATTCCCCTTGTAGCACTTTACTGATTTTAACTTCACTCTTATTATTTCAGTGATAAGGTTTTTCGCGTCTCTTCCATTTGTACTTTTCCAGGTTTTCAGAGACATTTTGTCTTCTGTTCAGACTGAAATGAAAATTGTCATGATAATATGTGACAACATATATTCTGTTCAAGTTCAAGAGAAAGGAAACATATGGACAGTTGACAACACACACGTTTCACTTATTCTAGGACCACAATGAAGGAGCCAATTTTCTCAGCTATGGACACTGGGCTCATAGAAGCTTAAGGCAATTCTCTTTTGAATAAAAAATGTACAACCTGAGAAAATATGTTTATTCTCAGAAAGAAGGTATTTTCAACAAACCATTTGGCTCCCAAAAGCATTTTTGGATTATTCTTTAGAAAAGGCAGGATCACTAACAGGTAATTTCAATGTCTGATCTGCTAATGGACTTAACAGAGCTGTTTGGCACACCCTTGATAGTTTGTTACACATGGTGAAAGTCTGTGTAGATGTTCTCTATGGCAGAGTGACCTGGACAGAATAAAGAAGGTATTGTGTGGGATGAGTCTATGGTCTCTTGGCTTATTCTAGGGTTCTTCATCTCAATTTCTATAGTCTTTTTCTGTCACCTCTTCTCTTCACTGCAACTTTCCTTAAGAAAGGCCTCCTATTACATGCAATTGGGATTGATTTTTAATTGTTTGAGAGATAGAGAGAAAGGGGAGGTCCCAGAGCAACTCCATAGTTGTGCGTCATTAGTTGTGACATGGTTTCATTCCACACAGGTGATGTGGGGCTGTGTGGGATGGGAACCGAACTGGGGGCCTCCCCCATGGGAGGTGAGAACCTTTGCTGCTGAGCCATCTCGGTGGTTACTGGTTGCACTGCAGTTCAGCATATGGAGTTGCATGGGCTGGGACCAGGAATTGAAACTTGGACCTCGTGATTACAAGGCAAGCGTTCAATGACTGAGCTGTCCCAGCATCCCCCAATTAAATATTTAATGATATCATTAGAAAAATGTATTACTGCCTCAAAAATGTTATGATATCAGGATAAGTAAGACTCTTAGACATATATATGGTTGGTTTCTAAATCTACTTCATAAAAAGTTACTCAAATAATTAAAAGAGTTTGAAAATATTCTTGCTGAAAAGATGTAGATCACTTATTATATGCGGGTGATTGTCTTATTGTTTTATTAAAGCTTCAGAGTTCATTCATTATATTTCAATCACCTTTTAAAATTTCCTGGCTGGGGAAGCCAGGATGGCTCAGTGGGTTAAGCACTTACTTTGCAGCGCTGGGGGCCGGGGATCGAATCCCAGCCCCGGCCCCATGCGGAACCATATGCTGAACTGGGAGCTCCCCCAGTTCAGTTCTCTCTCTGTCTCTGTTTCTGTATCTTTCTCTCTCTCTCTCTCTCTCTCTCTCTCTGTCAAAAATAAATATCTTTAAAATGTCCTGGCAAGATACTATAACACTAGCTTTTGTTTTCTGTATGGGAACACTTATTATGATTCCCATGCCCTGTGTACAAGGTTTATTCACAAAATATGTTAATGAAATCATGTTCTGTGGTCTGTGGGTTTCTCTGATCCTCCCCCTAGTCTCAACACTAGAAGAACTCACTCATGCTTATAGTTTCAATTCCTACAGCTGCCTACATATATGATTTCAGCCTTCACATCTTAGAAAATGCTACTCTTATGTCTCAAACAATACATTAGACCAAGCTTGTCCAACCTGAAACCCGGGGCTGCACATGGCTCAGGATGGCTTTGAATATAGCCCAGCACAAATTCATAAACTTTCTCAAAACATAATGAGGTTTTTTTGAGATGATGATGATGATGATGATGATGATGATGAATTAGGTCATTAATGTTAGTGTATTTTGTGTGTGGCTCAAGACAATTCTTCCAGTATGATCCAGGGAAGCCAAAAGGTTGGATACCCCTGCATTAGATTTTTACACTCTTTTTTATAGTATTTTTCTTAATAAAATCAATATACACAAAATTAGTGACCATGCTCCTTTTATTAGTGGGTACTAAAAAATTATAAATTGTATTCCATGATGAAAACACTGACACAGATATGTTTTTATAAAACATATCTTGGATCATGAATGGCTACGATCATTTATCTGGACAGCAGGGAGATCTGAGATGAGTTAACACTGGTGTTCAGCTGTGGGGCCCACACCCATGTCCTGTTCCTTCAGTGGATTTGGTCCACACCCTGTAGACAGTCTGTGTGATGGGTTTGTGTGGCCTGAGGAGCAGCCCAGTGTTACCCCACTACCTTCTGTGATCAGAAGCTCTTGATATAGGATAGAGAGAGTTTCTTGCTTTCCTCCCCACAAGGTTACTTCTCTATTATTTAAAAAAAAAAGAAAAAAAAAAGGTTCTTGCACATTGCATCAGATTGAAAGTTAATAGAAAGTTCTTCCTCCAGACATCTTTCAGGTGCATCTGCCTTCTATAATCCAAATTAGATTCTCCTCAATTTCCTTGTCTCTTCTAAGGATATTACCATTTTTCCAATTACTTTCACTCAAAACCTTGAAGTTTTCTGTGACAGTTCTCTTTCCTTTTCTCACTATGTCAAAACTTTTTAAAATTCTCCCCATTCCCCCTTCTAAATCCAGGCCTACCATGACTAATTTTCACTCTACTCAGTAAACCTGAGTAAACCTCAGTAAACCTCAGTAAGCCTGAGTTTCAGGAATATTTTCCCCACACCACAACCCATCTCTTATTATGACACCAAATAAATATCTCTCAAGCAACATGACATTTCTCTGCTGAAAAAAATCTAAAATGTGCCTCTAAGCATGGTAGTAAAGGTTCTCCTTGCAAAGGTGCCCACAGTTTTTTGTTTGTTCATTTGTTTGTTTTTTATTGAATTTATTGGGATGACATTGGTTGGTAAAAATTACATAGTCTCCAGGTGAACAATTCTGCGTTATATTGTCTATACATCGCATTATGTGCTTACCACCCAGAATCAGCTCTTTCCATCATCATATATTTGATGCCCCCTCCCTACTCCCCCACCAGCTCTCCCCCCATTACCTCCCCACTTGCCCCCAGGTAACCACTGAACTATTGACTGTGTCTGTGAGTTTTTGTTTCTTTGTTACTTTCAGTTTTATATTTTACCTATAATTGAGGTCATATGATTCTTGTTTCTTTCAGTCTGACTTCTTTTACTTAATAAGATGTTTTCAAGTTCTATCCATGTTGTCACAGATAGCTATATTTCAGCTTTTCTTACTTCTGAGTAGTATTCCATTTGTAAATGCACCACAACTTCTTTATCTATCAGAGGACAATTTGGTTGTTTCTGTGATTTGGCCACTATGAACGGTGCTGCAATGAACATTGGGGTTACAAATATCTTTGAAAATTAAGGTTTTCAGGTTTTTTGGTAGATACTCAGGAGAGGAGTTACTGGGTCATGGCAATTCCATTCTTAGTTTTTTTAAGGAATATCCATACTGCCTTCCATAATGGTTGTACCGATTTACATTCCTAGCATTTGTTATTCCTTGTTTTATTGATTATAACCATTCTAAGAGGTGAGAGGTGGTATCTCATTCTGGTTTTTGTTTGCCTTTCCCTAATTGCTAGTGATGTTGAGCATTTTTTCATGTATCTGTTGGCTGTTTGTATGTCTTCATGAGAGAAGTATTTGTTTAGGCCTTCTGCCCATTTTTTAATTGGATCATTTTGTTGTTGTTGTTGAGTTGTATGAGCTCCTTATATATTTTAGATATTAGCCCCTGATCAGAGGCATTGTTTGCAAATATTTTCTCCCAGTCAGTTGGTTTCCTTTTTACTTTGTTGATGGTGTCCTTTGCTGTGCAGAAGCTTTTTAGTTTGATATAGTCCCATTCATTTATTTTTGCACCCACAGTCTTAATTGGTCTTGTTTTCCAGCTTATTTCCCAAATATTTCCCCATGTCAAGCTCCTACTCTGATAGGGCCAGTATCTTTCTTCTCCTTGAATTCAGTGACTGTTCTTTTTCATTAAAACCTTTTCTTCCTCAAAGCCTGGTTCTATTTCATCTCACATTAGAAGCTTAGACAACTAGAGATGTCATCAGATGGCAGCATGAGAGGAGCTCTTAAAACCTTTACTGGAAAGACAACAATTAAAACAACTAAAATTCAACCAGAGAATCCCTAAGCAGCGCTCAGCCTCAGTTGAGGGATTCACTCGTCACAAGAAAATTCCTGAAACTGGAGAAATGAAGGCGAGTGAGAGAGAAAGAAAGGGAGCCGTGTGAAGACCCGCCATGGAACACAACCCAGAGTCCCACCCAGGGACTGACCCAGAGGCTGACCCGAGTCCCATAGAGGAGAGATGGACAGAGGTGGCAGTGTGAGGATGCAGGTCCAGGAGCAGAACGACTCTGGGCAGGTTGGAGGCCTGATCGAACAGAGGTGGAGGTGCAGACACCAGAGCACAGGGTGGAAGGAGAAAGCGGGCCCGGCTGATGGTGGTGAGAGGCCCCGGTGGGAGTGCGGGCAGCGCAGCCGGGGTGCAGTGAGGATGGCCAGAGCACAGGACGGGAGGCCAGAGTGTGGGGCGGGAGGCCAAAGCACGGGGAGGGTGGCCAGAGTGCGGGGAAACAGTCCTGAGTGCGGGGCAGGAGGCCGGGGCTCAGGGCGGGATGGCCGGGGCAAGGCCCCCGCTGCAGCCAGAGATCTACACGGGTGACTGGAGTGAAGATCTGGCTGCTGGCGCTGGAGTCAGGCAGCTGGAGCTGGGGGCCTGCAGAGTGTGAGGCTGGCAACTGGAGATGGCGGGTGTTCCAGTGGCTGAAGTGCCAACACCGGGAGTGTGCTGGCGGCTGAGGCACTGAGTGGACCTCAGTGAGGTGAGGCCCCACCCGGAGCACTGCGTGGCCTTGAACACAGAACCTGGCTGCTTCCCCTTGCTGTCTCCCAGGCCTCGCCCCGCAGGCCTCGCCCATGGTGGGCCTTCAGTGAGCAGCTGCTGGGAAGCTGCCATTACCCTGTGATACAATCAGAAGTGCACCTTTCCCAACAAACCCCGCCCTCACTCTTCCAACTGAAGCCAGCAGAGGGATCTACCATAGGTGTGGCAGCTTCTGACAGCAGTGGGATCTCAGAGGCACAGAATACCATCACCCACCATACCTTCCCAAAGAGGAAGCATACGAAGACCAGGGCAACTGAGTCAAAGAGAAGCCCATCTCTTAGGAAGTATCCCATTGTGAGAAAACAAAATAAATAAGAGGAAATATTATAAGACACTAACACCAGCTAGGACGTAAAAGAAAGATACCTTCACATCTACTAAGGGAAAAGTCCTCATGTCCAGGAAATGAAATGCTCCAGCATTTCATTTGATGAATACCCCTTTGAAAAAAAGGAGCTCAGAAAGAAAGAAAAACATCTCCAGAAAAGGAACGTGAAGATATAGGATTATATGAGCTAAATGACAGAGAAATCAAGGTTGCAAATATGAAAATATTCAAAGAGATCAGAGAAAATTGGTGGAGTACACAGAAGGAGCTAAGTGATCTCAGAGAGGAAATAGAATCTGTGGAAAAGATGCAAATAGAAATTCTGGAGATAACACAATAAAAAATGAAATATGAAATGCTTAGTATAGGAAGCAGAGCTGACCAGAAGGAGGAAACAATTAGTGAAATCAAAGACAAAAATCTGCAAATGTCACAAAAGAAGAGAGAGAACTAAAAGCTAATAGAAATGAAAGATATCCATAAGAACTATCTGACTCCATTAGAAAAAAAATAATATAAGAATAAAAGGTATTCCAGAGGGAGCAGAGGACAACATGGACACAGAGTATCTACTCAGACAAATAATAGATGAGAACTTCCCAAATCTATGGCAAGAACTGAAACCTCAAATCCAAGAAAGAAACAGGACTTCTAGTTACTTGAATCCTAACAGACCCTCTCCAAGACAGATTATACCAAAGATATCAAAGGTCAAAGATAAAGAAAGAATCCTCAAGGCAGCCAGAACAAAGAACACCATAACCTATAAAGGAAAGCCCATCAGACTCTCATCAGATTTATCAACAGAAATTCTACAGGCCAGAAGAGAATGGAACAAAATGTTCAAAATATTAAAGGAGAAAAATTACCAGCCAAGAATCCTATACCCAGTAAAGTTATCTTTTTGAGATGAAGGAGAAATAAAGACCTTTGCAGACATATAAAAACTGAATGAATTCTCCAGCACAAGTCCAGCATTTAAAGAGATACTGAAGGAGGCAATTGGACCTGAAACAAAAAGTAAAAGTAAACCGGGATAAACTAGAACAACAAAAACCTAAAAAGGGGAGGAAGTAACAATTTAAGTTTCCAAAGAGAATGGAGATAAGAAACATCCTTAAGAAAAGGAACCACTGCATATATGAAACTTTC
This sequence comes from Craseonycteris thonglongyai, assembly GCA_004027555.1. Classification (NCBI taxonomy): domain Eukaryota; kingdom Metazoa; phylum Chordata; class Mammalia; order Chiroptera; family Craseonycteridae; genus Craseonycteris; species Craseonycteris thonglongyai. The sequence continues at coordinate 7,645 of PVKE010027780.1, read as the reverse complement.
TTTTATATAAAGTTTATGATAACCACTGAAAAGAACTTAGAACTGGGACACATAAAAATAAAAGAAGAGAACACACAAAAAAAACAGTCATAAATACCATCAAACTAAAAAAATCAATGGGAAGAAAAAAGCCAAGAAACAATAATAAATAAATAAATAAATAAATAAATAAAGAGCTACCAGAAAACAAAAGATAAAATGGCTGTAGGAAATCTGCATATATCAACCATCACCCTAAATGTAAATGAACTGAACTCACCAATAAAAAGACACAAACTGGATTAAAGAACAAAAACCAACCTTGTGCTGTCTACAAGAGACTCACCTCAGCCACAAGGACACAGACTCAAGGTGAAAGGGTGGAAAAAAATACTCTAAGCAAATGGTACCCAGAGAAAAGCAGGTGTAGCCATACTTATATCTGACAAAGCAGACTTCAGGATCAAAAAGATAAGAGACAAAAAATGCACATTTTATAATGATAAAGGGGACAATGCAACAAGAAGATATTACACTTATTAATATATATGCCTCCAACAAAGAAGCACCAAAATTTACAAAGCAAATACTAACAGATATAAAAGGAGAAACTGACAAAAACACAATTATAGTAGAGGACTTAAACATCCCACTGAGAGCCATGGACAGATCGTCCAAACAGAAAATAAATGAAGAAATATCAGGTTTAAATGATACATTACAGCAACTGGACATCATTGACATTTATAGGACACTTTATCCTAAGACACAGGACTATACATTGTTTTCCAGTGCACATGGGACATTTTTGAGGATAGACCACATGCTGGGGCACAAACCTAGCCTCAGCAAATTTAAGATTGAAATCATACCCAGTGTATTCTCCAATCACAAAGCTTTGAAATCAGAGATCAACAACAAAAGAAAAGCAGGAAAAAACACATATACATGGAGATTAAACAACATGTTATTAAAAAATGACTGGATCAAAGAAGAAATAAAAGAAGAGATTTAAAAATACATAGAAACAAATGACAATGAAAACACAACATACCAAAATTCCTGGGGTGCAGCAAAAGCAGTAATATGAGGGAAATTTATATCACTACAGGCCTTTTTCAAGAAACAAGAAAAATTACAAGTGAACAACCTAATAGCACATATTTAAGAACTAGAAAAAGAAGAACAAAAAATACCCAAAACTAGCAGAGGAAGGAAATAATAAAAATTAAAGCAGAAATAAATGAAACAGAGAATAAAAAAAAAAACAATAGAAAAAATTAATACAACACAGAGCTGGTTCTTTGAAAAAATTAATAAAATTGAAAAACCCCTGGTTAGATTTACCAAGGGAAAAAGAGAAAACACACAAATAATCCGATTTAAAAATGAAAGAAGAGAAACTATAATGGATACCACAGAAATACAAAGGATCATACAAAAATACGGTGAAGGACTATATGCCACCAAATTTTGCAACCTAAAAAAGAAATGAACAAGTTTTTAGAAACATATAGTCTATCTAGACTGAATCAAGAAGAGCTGGACAACCTAAACAAACCAATCAACAATAAGGAAATTAAAACAATCATCCAAAACCTTTCCAAAAGCAAGAGTCCAGGACCAGATGGTCTCACTGAGCTTACCAGACATTCAAAGAGGAACTAACACCTATCCTTCTCAAACTTCTCCAAAAAATTGAAGAAGAGGCAATAGTTCCCAACCCGTTCTACGAGGCCAACATTACCCTAATACTAAAGCCTGACAAGGACATCACAAACAAAGAAAACTATAAACCAATATCTCTGATGAATTCCAATGCAAACATCCTAACAAAATACTAGCAAATAGAATACAATAATGCATTAAAAAAGATAATACACCATGATCAAGTGGAATTCATCCCAGGGGCACAAGGATGGTTCAACACACACAACTCGATCAATGTGATACACCGCATAAACAAAATTAAAGATAAAAACCATGTGATTATATCAATTGATGCCAAAAAACATTCAACAGGATACAACATCCATTTATGATCAAAACAGTTAAGAAATGGGTATAGAAGGAAAATACCTCAACATAATAAAGGCCATATATGACAAACCCTCAGTGGATGTCATACTGAATGGGGAAAAACTGAAACCTTTTCTTCTAAAATCAGAAATGAGACAGGGATGCCCCCTGTCACCTCTGCTATTCAACATAGTGCTGGAAGTCCTAGCCAGAGCCATTAGGCAGGAAAAAGAAATAAAAGGCATTCACATTGGAAACAAAGAAGTTAAATTGTCACTTTTTGCAGATGATATGATCCTTTATATAGAAAACCCAAAGACTCCACCAGAAAACTGTTAGAAATAATAAATAAATACAGTAAAGTTGCAGGATACAAAATCAATGTACAAAAATCCACAGCTTTTTTATACACAAACAATGAAACTTCAGAAAAAGAAATGAGAAAAATGATATCATTTGCAATAAAACCAAAAATAAAATACTTAGGGATAAACTTAACAAAGAACATGAAGGACTTATGCACAGAAAACTATAAGACACTATTAAAAGAAATTGAAGGTACAAAGAAATGGAAGGATATTCCATGCTCACGGATTGGAAGAATCAACATAGTTAAAATGGCCATATTACCCAAAGCAATATACAGATTTAGTGCAATTCCCATCAAAGTCCCATAGACATTCTTCAAGAAATATATTTTTTAAAGTATCAGATTCATATGGAACCACAAAAGGCCCCAAATTGACAAAGCAATCCTCCAAGAAAAAAAAATAAGGCGGGAGCCATCATGCTCCCTGACTTCAGTCTATACTACAAAGCGTCAATAATCAAAACAGCTTGGTATTGGCAGAAAAACAGACATACAGACCAATGGAACAGAATTGAAAACCCAGAAATAAACCCACAAATATACAAACAGATAATCTTTGACAAAGGAGAAAAAATATACAATGGGGAAAAGAAAGTCTCTTCAGTAAATGGTGCTGGGAAAATTGGAAAACCACATGCAAAAGAATGAATCTGGACTATGAACTGTCACCATATACCAAAATTAACTCAAAGTGGATTAAGGACCTCCACATAAGATCTGAAACTATGAAGTGCATAGAAGAAGGCATCGGCACTAAACTTATAGACCTTGGGCTCAGAGATCACTTTATGAACTTGACCCCAAAGGTAAGGGAATTAAAAGCAAAAATAAGTGAATGGGACTATACCAAACTAAAAGGATTCTACACAGCAAAAGACACCGTCAACAAAGTAAAAGAAAACCAACCAAATGGGAGAAAATATTTGCAAACAATGCCTCTGATAAGGGGCTAATATCTAAAATATATAAAGAACTCATACAACTCAACAACAAAAAAGGCAAATGATCCAATTAAAAAATGGGCAGAAAACCTAAACAGGCACTTCTCTCATGAAGACATACAAACAGCCAACAGATACATAAAAAACATGCTCAACATCACTAGCAATTAGGGAAATGCAAATTAAAGCCACAATGAGATACCACCTCACACCTGTTAGAATAGTTATAATAAATATGACGTGGAATAACAAGTGCTGGAGAGGCTGTGGACAAAAAGGAACCCTCGTGCACTGCTGCTGGGAATGTAAATTGGTACAACCACTGTGGAAGGCAGTGTGGAGATTCCTCAAAAAACTAGGAACGAAATGGAATTGCCATATGACCCAGCAATCCGTCTCCTGGGTTATCTACCCCCCAAAACCTGAAAACCTCAATCCACAAAGATACATGTACCCCAATGTTCATGGCAGCACTGTTCACAGTGGCCAAGTCGTGGAATCAACCAAAGTGTCCTCTGATAGATGACTGGATAAAGAAGTTATGGTACATTTATACAATAGAACACTACTCAGCAATAAGAAAAGATGAAATACAGCAACTTGTGACAACTTGGACAGACCTCGAAAACATCTTATTAAGCAAAATAAGTCAGAATGAAATAATCAAGAAACATATGACCTCACTTAAAGGTGGAATATAAAACTGAAAGGAACAAATAAAACAAAGACTCATGGACACAGTCAATAGTTTAATGGTTACCTGAGGGTAAGAGGGGAGGTGGGTGGAAGAGATGGGTGGCAGGGAGTAGGGAGAGGGCATCACATATATGGTGATGGAAAGAGAGCTGATTCTGGGTGGTGAGCATATAAGGTGATGTATAGACGATGTAATGTAGAAATGTATACCTGGAAACAATGTAACTGATATCAATTAATGTCACCCCAATAAATTTAACAACTACAAAAAAATAATTAATAAAAAAACAATAGGAAGCTTAGACAACTAGCCTGGTTTTCAATGGTTTCTCCCAATTCTCCACTACTCTATTAACTCCAAGGCTTCTCAGTAGCCACTAAATGGTATCCTTAAGACAACATTGGTATCACACAGTCAGGTGTTTGACTGAACACATAGTTTAACCTGGAATCTTTTGGACCCTGGTCCCAGACCCTTGTACTTTGCCTACTGGTGACCTGCCTATTCAGCCCCATCCTTATTTGCCTTCTCTTGTCTAAATATGACCACATACAAAAATAAAATTCCTTTATATTCACCCTCTGATTTCTGCTTCTGGTTCTAATGTAGAAACACAATCCTAGAACTGTAGCTGATGTGGATGATCTTGGGCATCATGACTCAGTAGGAGCATATTGGTGTTTTCCTGTGACCCAGATGGGCTGAAGTCCATACATCTGTAAACAGATACAAATTCATTGCAATAATCAAATAAGCCCCAACATGTTTGTTAATTTCTGAAGCAGCATATCAAAATGAAGGGAAACCAAATTAGGTACGGTTTCCTAATTCAATTCAGTTACTGAGTTTGAGGCTAAAATTATAAATCTAAATCTTGGTAAAGTTTCTTTAACTTGAATATTGTACATTGGTAAACTTTTAGAAGGTGATAACCATTCATTTTCTCTCATGTGTCTTTACAAGCCCTGACACAAAGTATGACTATAATATCCTTTAATTAATTTATATTTTTATATTATATATCTGAGAAAGCCCACGGACAAAATCTGACTCATCTGCTATTGTAAAGCTTCATTGGAATACAGCCACACTCAATTATATACTACTTATTATTGTTTACATGAAGCTGTCTAACTGGTGGCCCACAGGCTGCGTGCCACCTAAGATGGCTTTGAATGTGGCCCAACACAAATTTGTAAACTTTCTTAAAACATTATGAGATATTTGTTTTTTTGTTTTTTTAGCTCATCAGCTATCATTAGTGTTAGTGTATTTTATGTGTGGTCCAAGACAATTCTTCCAATGGGGCCCAGAAAAGCCAAAAGATTGGACACCCTGGATATCTTCCCTGGCTGCTTTTCTCCTCGGATGGCAGAGCTAAGCAGCTGTGACAGAGATGAGGGGCCAGCAAAGTCTAAAATGTTTATTCTTTAGCTCTTTAGAGACAAGTTTGCTGGCTCAGATGTAAGGAGAAGACACTCAGACAAAAGCACCTGCATACTGGCGGCCTTCTGACATTAAAATGATATACATCACAAGATAATAACTTTTGAGTTGGCAGGTGCAACAGGAATACTAGTGCACATAGCCACTACAAAACCAAATCAAATGCCTCCCCTTCTGAAAAGTTGCCCTTCTCTCCCAGCAAAGCTAATTGGTCCTCTCCTTTGTACTACAAAACATCATGATAAAAACGGGAATATTCCTGATTGTTTTAGTGTTTGGCTTCCTAATTAGACTATGACCATCACAGGGCCAAGGGTATATTTTACTCATCTTCACTCATTCCAATACCAACAGTAGGGCTGAGTAAATGTTAGGTGCTCAATAATTGCTGGTTAAGGGGATAAATAAATGGATAGTTAATGTAAGTAAGAGACTGCAGTCCAGTGAAGATAATGTTTAGTATTTCTAATTCTTTTATTCCTTCAGAAATTTGGAAAACATTCTCAATAATCAGGCTAACCTGGCATTGTTAGAAATGATGATACAATCTTATTTGTAATTGTTACTTGAAAACATAACAAAGATATCATGATAAAATAGATTTTAAAAGTCTAATAGAGAAATTCAAGTAATTGAATGCATGACATTGGGATATTCCTGTCTTATTTTGAAAATATCACTGTTCATTTTTTATAAAGCAGATCAACTGTAAACATCAAAGACAGACTACTGATTGAAATAGAATAGTATTCACTCTCAATATAGGAAGCCTAATATTCTTATCAATTGGGCCACTTGGCAGGTTTCAGCTTGTTTTCATTTCTTCACTTAATTTCTTCACTTGTTTAACTTTCAGTGATTAATCACTTATATTTCAGGGACTGGATTATGTGTATTTGCTTTTAAAAAATGTATCCGATAGGATCCAAGATGGCGGCATGAGAGGATCACGCCGATACTGCCTGGGAAGGGCCTTGTGAACAGAGGGGAATCCACAGGGGAAACCCTGAGAAGAAACCTCAACTAAGAGAACCACACCACGCAGAACAACACACAAAGTTTAGAGAAAAAAGGGGAGAGAAGGGAGAGGGAAAGGGAAACAGCCGTTCGGGGACAGTGACTCGGAGCGCGGCCCGGGGCTGGCAAAAACAAAGGGGGATTGGGGGACTACGGTCACAGTGGAGCTAGATCGAGGGCGAGCTGGAAGCTGAGACCTAGGGAGCGTGGAAGCCCCACAAGACTGTGGACAATTTAACATCCCAACTCAAGGGACAGCATACAGTGCCCTAATCAGATCACAGAGCCTAAAGTGGAACAGGGACTGTGGAGCAGGGCAGCGGCACTTCCCGGCAGGCGGGGTGAGAGCAGGGCACCAGCCCACAGCAGCTCAGCACCCCTGATTTACGGAGGAGATTGACTGTGAAGCAGCGCCTTCTGAGGACAGGGCTCTTGGAGTGAGGGCTGGGGCTTGAGTGGGCACAGCTGCATTGGACGTGCTTGGAGTGAATCCCGCGGTCTCAACAGAGCCGGGAGCGTAGAGCGGCTGCCGCCCGAGCTACGGCCTGTGCGCGCAGGGCTTTCGGCGCCCCACCCACCGGCCCTGTGACACTGCTGCTTGCTTGCCAGCGCGCAGTTGGGCTTTTGGTGCCCCGCTCACCAAGCCTCTGCAGTGACTCTGTCTGCGCTAAGTGCGCAGCTGGGCTTTCGGCGTCCTGCCCACCGGGCCGCCCTGCAGCGCCGCTGCCTGCTTGCCAGTGCGCTACAGGGCTTTTGGCGCCCTGCTCGCCAGGCCGCCGCAGCACTGCTGCCCGTGCGCGGGAAAGGCTTTCGGCGCCCTGCCTACCAGGCCGCGGCAGCGCTTATGCCTGCTCACGAGCTCGCAGCTGGGCTTTTGGCATCCCGCCCACCGGGTATCTGGGGCGTTGGGGACCGCGCGCGCAACTGGGTTGCCTGCCAGGTCTCCGCGGTGTCATTGCCTGTGCGCGGGACTGCGCGGCCGACCAGGACCTCTGTCAAGCCCCAGCCCATCCAAGTGCTGCCCTGCGGGCATGCCTTACAGATACGATTGAAGGAGGGGCAGCCAGGAGGAGGAAAGACCAGAGCTCCTGTGCCCTGCCCACACTGAACCACCAGCCCCCCTGCTGAAAGAGGAATCTGCTATTGTGTCTCAGGCCTGCCCTAGCTCCTACTCAC
>PVKE010027779.1:0-21372 GCA_004027555.1 Craseonycteris thonglongyai | reverse complement strand
TAACAGAGAAGCAAATATAGCTTGGTCCTGTTATAGTACATGGCATTATAAACAGTAAAATATGTAGACAAGTATGTCTCCTGGGTGTTAATGACAGCAAGGAACACACACCCTCTTTCAAGCATCATCATGCACTGGCAACGTCCTGTGAGCTTCTCTGGTAGCTAGTCATTACAATGCTTCACTATGCGTATAACACCCATAAAGATTCCGCTTTGGATGACAAGACTATTTCACTGAAAAGGGAATTTTGACACTAAGTATAAATTATTACTGGGGCCTAAAAGTCGGCTTCATAATTTAAAAATATTTTGGAAAGATTGCAGATCTCTTTTAAATGCTTAGACTGGCCTTGGTGTTCCTGGCCCTGGGGGTGCCCTGCCCCATGCTGACTCCCCCGCCTGGGACAGCAGGGTGAGCTCATTTCCTTCCGATCAGAATGGAAAGCTGCCGACATCTTGGTTCGAGAGTGCCTTAGTGCTCATCAGGCACTATGTTATCTTGCCAAGCACCACAGGAGAGTTATCATGGGGATATTGCTGATTGCTAGACTGCACTTAGACCTGATAAATATGCAGATGTGTAGAATATTAAATGACTTTATTAGCAATCAACATATTATGCTACTAGGTTCATCTGCATGATCAAAAATTAGCCAAAAATATTTAAATATTTTTAAAGCCAAGCTACAATTTTTTAACCCTCTTTTTGTTGTTTTAAATATAGTATCTAGTTTGGGTGATAGGTACTTCAAATTATGTGAAATCAGTAAAGCACAGTGCTCTTACTGTTAGATTCTTTTAAATAAAGAATATCAGTAACTTAAAGTGAAAGCAATTTCATAAGCTGAGTAGAAAAAGTTTGGGGCAAATCAGTATTTTTCAGTTCAGTAATATTGACAACCAAGTACACACACACACACACACACACACACACACACACATGCACAAACATACATCAATGTTACAAATGAAGAATTTATCCAAAGATAAGTAAATATGTTAAAAGTTGGTGCCATTTGCTAATTCCATTATTAGAAATTTAGGTTAGATATAATCAAAGTAAGATGTCCATTGCCCATAGTTCTATTTTCTTAAACACATCTGAGGAATCCCAACACTGACTATCTTTGTGTGTCTGTATACATCCTGATTTATTACATTTGTTTCAGATGATTAGATGTCTTGAAAGTTTTAGAGCAGTTTTGTGTTTTTGCCATTTCAGTGTCAGTAACTACGGTCATATGAAAGTGTAACAATTATAAACAAAACTGTATTGCATTTTAGAGGGACTAGTGCTTATAGGATCAATAAGATACTATAGAAAACAGGAACAAAAAATGAAGAGCATACTTGAACCTCAGATAGGTGCTATGTATTTAGATTTAACTCAAAATTTAATTAAATTTATGGAGCATTGGCCAATTAACTCTGAATATTAGTATGCTACGCATTGACTTAAAATCAACCAATGTACTGATACTGAGCAATATGCTTATATGTGAATTCTATTGTCAATTTCTTCAAACATCTGCACCACAGCAACACACTGGATCTTGTCTTCACAATAATTCCTTTCACTCTCACAGAAGTCTTCTGTTTTCCTAATTTCCTATGCCAGAAGTTGCCTGTGGTCTAGATTCCATGATGCACTGGTCTTATCACTTTTCCTGCAAGTATTCTTAGATTTTCTTATTATTAGCCTAACACCCAGGGTCAATCATCGAAACCACCACCTTGTACAAACCTTTCATTCTTTTGGTTATCATGCTTAACAGAACTCCCTTGGCTGAAGTGTTGTTCTGATTATATCAAATCTTTATCCATTACATGTCTGCAGCTGCTTAGCTGAACACAACTGGGGGAAAACACAAAACCCATGCTAACTGTCCCTATTTTAAATCTCTGGCCAAAAACCTCCAGAGTTATAAAATCTTTCTTTCCTAACTCTCTCGATACTGTTATTCTCCTATTCAACTATCACATATTTCTTCCTCATGTAAACCCATAAAACATCCTATTTCCCCCCTCATTCTGGGATGATAGCATGCTTTTGTTTTCAATTACATAACAAGTAATTTATAAAAAAAACATTTTTGACCTCCCCTCACTATAATTATTTATCTACTTGTGTCTGTATCTATGCACTTCAACTCTTCGTATAAATTACCTTTGCCACTAGGAAGAACCAAACTTCCATTTGTGCATTATAGTGTATCTCTTTCCGTCCATTCAAGAATATTGTTCCAGAAATGCTCTCCTCTCTCACATGCACCATCAGTTTTTCATGATCCAGCACCATTTATTAAAAAGCTTATTCTTTCTCCATTGAATTTTCTTGGTATCCTTCTCAAAATTACATCTCCATCCATCTTCCCCTCCAGAGCTCAGAATGGATAGAAGGGTGCTGCTCGTTCTAACATGGATAGAGTTGTGTACAGTGTTCCATGCAGCCCAGGTGAAATGTGAAGAGTTAGCACACAAGAGTGATATAATGAAAAAAAAACAAACAAACCAAAAAAGAATCCAATGCTACCATAATTTTCTATTTAATAAAACAGTGTCACTATGAACAAGAACTGTTTCCCTCTGTATTGTGACTTCTCTTAAAACAAAACAAAACACATGCAATCTCAAACATACATAAGGACAAAGAAGATCAAACAACATCCATAAAAATGTGTATATGTGTGTATGTAATTTTTCTCTACATGGAACTTTTACAGAAAATCTTTGAGGCAAAACACAAGAGCAGAAAGAGCACAACTTTTGCAGTCAACCAGAACCGCACTGAAACCCTGATTTCTCCAATCACAACTTCTGTGAGTACTTTGGAAAATTACCAACTGCTCTCTTCCTTTATGCATGAGTTGTCATTCCTAAATTAGAAAAGTATTTTGGGAAGCGGAGGTAATGAAAGTAACATTCCCAGAAGAATGGTAAAGTAATAATGAGTACAAAGAGCACCAAGCTAAGCAAACAAAAAATAAAAATAATGAACTGATTTATATCTAACTACATATATTTTGTGATGATAGATCTCAAGTACTTTAAGAATGGATTATGGGATTATAATTATTAAAAAAAACTTGTGGAATCCTTAGATGTTGATTGTCTTCATCAATCAATAATCAATCGGTGAACTGCCCTACATTTCTATTTATGTTGGCCAAAGGATTTTCTCCAACTCATATTTCCAAACTGAATTCAAATGTCTTGATAATGTCTATTGCTCTCAAGGATGACTTTGTTTCTTTGTGTTTTTGGGTTTTTTTTTAATAATATATCTTGATTTAATAAGATACACACAGATGCAAGAAGAAAAAAACAAAAAAATAAAATTAGTTCTTCCTGTTGAAAATAAGGAAAGAGACTTGACTTTCCTCCTCCTTTCCTTAGAGAATTTACTTTAGAAAACTTGTAATGAAAAGTTTTTTTGTTTTTTTAATTTTTATTAAATTCATTGGGGTGACATTGTTAGTAAAATTGCATAAGTTTTAAGTGTGCAGTTCCTTATCTGTCTTTGAAATGTTTGTAAACCATTGAAAAGCTAAAGAAAACTGTTGCCAGCCTTAAAAACCAGCAAGGTCTCCCTTGAACACCTGAGAAACAACTTTTTGAAATGAATTCATCAAGAAAGATAGTGCCCCTATCTCAGTTTCTGTGGGATAGTAGGTGCTTAACTTCTGAGGGTGCCTTGCTACAAGTTACAAAACTATCACATATCATAAAGATATAAGTTAGTCTGTCTCTTAGAATAAGCCAATTAGCTAACACAGATGGTCGCCCCAATTACCAGATGAATTTAGGACAACCTACATATGACAAATGGTGTTGTCAGGTTTTCTTATTGAGGACTAGATACTGTTTATCTTGGGAACATGTATGGAAGGGCTGTATCTGCCTGGCTACATAAAAGGGTGAAATTTCTTTCTGTCTTTACAATGTCTTAGCAGATTTCCTTTGACGTGCATCACATTCTGGGTTAATGCATATTCAAAAATAAGACTTTTTCTTCTCTCTTTGTAGAGAGGTTTTTCTGAATTGTATGGAGACTTTGTTTTTAACTATAAAATTCCTTTACAATTTTGGTGATGAGGAGGGGATGTTTGGTAATTCCTGAATTTCATGAACATGCTGAAGGTCTGTGGCCACACAACAATCAGGTAAGAAACCTCTCCCCTCCCCTCTAATTATAAAAAGTCTTCTTTCTAGTTGTCTAGTCTTTTGAAATACTGACAGACCATCCTCTCCAAACTGAAGATTTTACTGATGAATAAGCATGGGCCAACAGGCTCTATAATCCCACAGATACATCACATGGCTAGAAAAAAATGGGAAGCCAGAAATATTTCCAGATCTTTCTCTTAAAAAGCTCATATTTCTGTCACATTTGGAACAGGTATACAAGAATCTAGCCTGAGGATGGTTCTTTTAATTTTGATAAATTAATTAACACATGTGCTGGAGTTCTTAGATAAGTTGTATTCCAAGTAAATTAATTACTGGTATTCATGTGAAGAATATCATCATGGAGAGTAAAGGAACTATGGTTCCCACAAAGCAATTGAAATTTCAGTTTTCTGGAGCTACTGATATCAGCACTGAACTCAACTGAATGGAAGTATCCTAGCAAATATATTACTGTTCTCAAAGACTGTCATGCTGTCCCACTCAGTTACTTTAAGAATCACATCTTACTAGGGGGAAAAAAAATGTTACATGATTATTTCTGTACTCCCAGTAATGGTTCCTACAATCTCATTTCCAATCAGCCATAAATTGTACCCCCAGTATAAACAGAGTCTAGATTTATATTTGAACAATCTGAACATTGCATAACAATGGAACCATCTTCATTAGTAATTTTTGATAAGAAAGTAAAAGCAACTAATATGTATCAATGCATGAAAGCACTGAATTTGGTACAAACGTGTTTTGTTCACTTGTTTGGTTGGAGGATTACATAGAAAATAATTAAAAATAGACAAACAGAAATCTGGCACTTACAGATAGGCTGAAAAGACAGATCTAATGTCACTTGATTAACTTTGGGATGTTAGTTATCTCCATATCCAATACTGATAGATGAACGAAGGTGGGTGAATGCCTGTTACTCATGTAGATTTTTTACCTACTATAGTAGTATATCTATTGATTTAGATCAGTGCAAAAAAAAAAAGTGACTATGAGGTGTTTATCCTCAAGAGTTAAAACAATCTGAACTGTTTACATGAAACACTGGACTCTCAATCTGCACATTTCAATGAGTCCTTATCATGAGACTTTGATACCAGAATATGGTCCTAATGTCTTTGTGTTTCATGTCTGGGAACAAACACTTGGGAATAAAGAATTATTATAAAATGAGATAAACTGTCATAGAAACATGATTATACTGGTGTGATTGACTGAAATTCAGGAGAAATTTATTGTGTCATAGAACAAAAACTTTCATTTAAATATTGAGATTATCAGGTTCTGGCTATTCTTTAGGCTTGGGTTGGATTAAACTTCATAAGAAACTACCAAATAATATTTACATAGTTATTCATTTGAAAATGTAAGCAATAAAGATGACAATTCGTAAACTTGATGTAAGCAAAAGAAAATTTCTTGTACACTACTAAATAAGAATATAATTTCACCATTTACCATTTCTACCACGTATTCAGAGGTTATTACTTCAGGCAAATGATTACTTCAGGTTCAGGTTTTTCAAAAATTTAGGAATTTTATTATTTTATAAAAATCTAATCATTGTTCTGTGTTGAATTTGCTATGGACTTGCAGATTATTTAGGGGGCTACCAACTGCTCAGAGAAAGAAGAAAACAGCAATGGAGTTAGAAATACGCAGTGTCCCTATTTTATAGCAACAGAGGGAGGATTATATGGGTAAATATAGAAAAAGAAAGAAAATTAATTCTCCCTGTTGAAAATAAGAGAAGGGACTTCTATCTCCTCCCCTTCCTTAAAGCATTTACTTTAGAAATTTATAATTGGAAGTTTATTCTCTGTCTCTGAATGTATGTAAATGTTTCTAAATAAGCCTCCTCTGGACCAGTGATGTCTATTCTAGGACCCGGGAACCATCTCTTTGAGATATAATCATCAAAGAAAGATAGTGCCGCTGCCTCCCACTTTCCCTGGGAGGGTAGGAGTCTGGCTCTATGTTGCCAAATTTACCTCATGTCATAAAGAGATGGGAACTTCTTTTCCTTTGGGTAGCACAGAAGTTCACCTAATTAGGATGAGCTTAGAATGAACTGTATGTGAAAAACAGTGTTGTCAAGTCCTCTTGTTGAGGAAGACTTGTTACTGTTTACTTGGGAACAAGTATGTACGTAACGGGCTATGTCTGTTTGGCCGGATAGAAAGGGAGAGTTCTGGCCTTGAGATCTCTTCACTGACTGCTGGTGATGTGTGCCACATTCTGGTTTAACACTTAACTCAATACTAGAACCATGTTATTTCTCTTTGGCCTTTGAAGGGAGTTTTTAGAGCTGGGAGGAAATTTTGTTTTTAATTATTTATCCCCCACATGTAATGCCATAACTTGATTTGTTTAATTGGCCAGTCTATAGTGAATGCCTGAAAGTCAAGAGTCCATATACTGCTTATATATTTATAGTCATGCTTAGGACTTAATAGGTATTCAATAATTGTAGGTTTACTCTTATTATATTCAGTGGATATAACATTAAATATGTATGAGGATGAATGTTTAAAATATCATTAAAGAGAAAGTGCTTTGGCTGTAAAAGCAGACTACAGGTCTTTGTCTCTACTTTGCTCTTGCACCAGCTTTCCCTTCCTCTCTCCCCAAAACCCCCCTACTCTCAATTTTCTGAAATGTGTTTCTGTCTTCCCTCAATCTTCACTTTTCATGGCCCTATACATGTCACATGTCCCTACTCCCCATGCCACCTTATTCAGGAATGCTCTCCTACAAGCAGATTCTACTACAGCCTACCTGATTTCCTGGTCCCTGAGTTTGTACCTAGTGGAGAGAAAGAATGGCTAAAAGAAGTAGGAAATAAGTTTAGTTTTGAAAGCTTCATGTGTACCTTAAAATTTTTTTCTATGTATGCATTAACTATTCAAAAATACATTAAATATTAAATGAATTTTGATAGAAAAAAATGAGAGACAAGAGTCACTTCTGATAGGAATTCACCCATTCACCTGCGTTGGCTAGGCCGTTAGCCGCATTAAAATAGAGCTCAGCTTTGGACCCGTCACATAGTCACTGCTTAGTAAATGATTGGTGAGTGAATGAATAAATAAGAAGAAACTTGTGTTATCAAGTTATCAATGGTTCCAGCATTTTAAGGCAAAAATATATTCCAACTGCTGTTGACAAACCTCACCTCTAAGCTATCTGACTAAAGAGACAAGCAAGTTTTAAAAAAGAGTTCATCTCTGCCCTGTAATCAACAATTTCCTGCTCACACGGGCATATTAAAAAACAACTTTTAAGCGACAATCTCCATATGATACAAGTCTTTCTTAACCAGCAGGAAGTTTTGTTTGTTCCCAAGACTAGATTGTGTTCAATGATTCCATTTCAATGACTGTCTTAACACAGACACTGTAAAAGTAAACATTCCTTAATGAGAAAAATAAATTTCAAAAACAAATAAAAAACCAGTAATAACAGTGATTCAACAGCACATCTCTTTCAAAAACCCTTTGCTGTATTTTTGGTATTATGACTTTCATGAGTAAAATACAAATGCCTGCTATAAAGCAAAATAATGGGAATCATGATCATAGCATGACTGTAATTATCATAAAGGCTCAAACTACAGTGTTTGTTTATTCAACGTTATTTATGTGATAGATTCTTAGAACATTAAGTGCCAGATATCCCCCTCTGTTTTAGTTTGTCATACAAATTGTGGCGTACTCAAAAGCAAATGGTGTAAGGTCAGACAGGGAGAAGGTAACAACCTACTTTCTTTTCAGTGTAATCTAAGTTGAGCAAACCTGCAGAGGGAATAACTGGATAAAAGAAATCCTTCTAGATGAGTTAAGAAATATCAGTGACCATAAGGACAATGTTTGTTGAAAGTGTCTTGAGTGCAGTTGCATATTTGTTTCTTAGACTGTCTTTGCTTAACAATTAGCATATAAATGATCACAACTAGGATTGGAAGTTAACGTTTCATTAACCTCACTTACAATACCTAAAGGAGGCACCCGCTTTTAAATTCAGGGAGAAAATTATTATAACTTAACTCTCCTGAAATAATAATCTTGAAGCAGCACAGCCATACTGAGCACTAATCAAGCATCCCAAGTTCCATCAGGA
Source organism: Craseonycteris thonglongyai (assembly GCA_004027555.1). Taxonomy (NCBI): domain Eukaryota; kingdom Metazoa; phylum Chordata; class Mammalia; order Chiroptera; family Craseonycteridae; genus Craseonycteris; species Craseonycteris thonglongyai. The sequence continues at coordinate 13,057 of PVKE010027779.1, read as the reverse complement.
AACACACACATACATTTAGCAGGAATTTTAAAAACTCACTGACACTACTTTCTCAAAGAACATTTGTATTTTTTACATTGTACATAACATCCCCATGAATGATATATTTTATATTTGGAAGTTTGTATTTCTTGACCCTCTTCACTCATTTTGCCCACCCAGTGACTGCCCTCACCAGGCAACAACAGTTCTGTTCTCTGTATCTAGGATGTATCTAGGAGGTTTTTCTGGTCTTATTTGTTTACTTTGTTTTTTAGATTCCACATATATGAAAGATCATAGATATGTGTATTTCTCTACCTGACTTATTTAACTTAGCATGATACCTTCTAGGTCTATCCATGTTGTCATAAATGGCAAGATTTCATTCTGTTTTTACGGTTGAGCAGTATTACATTGCATACATATACCAAATCTGCTTTATCCATTCATTCATTGATGGACATTCAATGTGTTTCCATATTTTGGCTATTATAAATAAAGTTGCAATGAACATAAAGTTGCATATGTCTTTTCAAGTTAGTGTTTTTGTTTCTTCGGATAAATACCTAGAAGTGGAATTGTTAAATTATATGGTAGTACTATTTTTTAATTCTTTGAGAAATACTCTGTAATCTTTTCCAAAGTGACTGCACCAATTTATATTCCCACCAAAAGACACAAGTTCTACATTTTCTCCTTATCCTTGTCAATACTTGTTATTTCTTCTTTTTTTGATAATAACCATTATAACAGGTGTGAGGTGATATTTCATTGTGGTTTTTGATTTGCATTTCCTTGATGTTGCATTCAAAAAAGTCTTCAGTGACCTCACAATAGTGATGTCTTCTAGTATTGAACTAAACATTTTATCCAAAAATAAGTCTCTTCCTTGATTTATTTATTCAACCAATCATATGGCACTTTGTTTCATCGTTTGTTAATTAATTCATTCATTCTTCATTTAACAAATGTTCAAAAAGCTACTTCAGGTAAAGCACAATTCTGAACCCAGTAGAACACTCAAAGGAAAATAAGACATGATCCTACATTTACAGGGCCTGCTGTGTAACAGAGAAGATAAGACTACAAACACATTCAAATTCAATAGAACATGAATTTCAACACTGAGTTCCCACTAAGCAACTAGCACTTCTATGCTGTAATGACATAAAACAGAGCTTAGTAAAACACACAGAAAGTTCACACATAGAGTTCCACTAAAGAGGCAGAGTGAATAACATTGTTTAAGAACAAGCTCATGCAAACCGACACAGTTTTCGGTTTGTAAGATAATTGTCCCTGCTTGCAGTCTGTTAACTTAGGCAAAATTTTTGACATCTCACTGTCTTAACTTTCTCGTGTGTAAAAGGGAAATGAATGATAAAAAGAATGCCTACCTTGTAGTTTTTGCAGTGAAGATTACATTAGTTAAGAAATTCAAGGCACTAAGCCGTGTCTGCGAAGTAGTACACTATGTAATAAGTATTATCTTATTCTCATTTTGATATTTCATGGAAGTTTTCCAAAAGATCTAGGTTCTTGTCTTTTTTTTTAAGTGAATTCTTTAAATCAGTATTTCACCAGCACTAAATATTCAGTGCCAGCCCATGAGGACTTTCCCAGCATTTTGGAATGATAGCGTTGTGAAGGAGTGCTGGACTGATGGCCAAGCATACCAATGATAGCTCTAGCTTTCTAGTGGTTGTAATTTGACCTTCAACTCAGTACAGAGTTCTAAACTGTCTATGTGTCATGGGGGTGGCGATACTGCTATACAAGTATTTAAATACTACTACAGGACTTGATGGTTCATGCGGAACGAAAGGCACTTTTGAGTCTTAACACTCTCAATACCTGTATCATGTGCTGCAATTGATGTTTCATAAAATCTAAGAAAGTATGAACACATCCACCAATCACTAAATAGCATCTTGTTGAGCTCAGGAACATTATATGACGCTGGTATTCAAAAGAATACATAAAACAGGAAACTGAAATTTAGTTGAGAGATCTTATATAGAAATTTTATTCTTGGGTCAATAGTTGTATCTGTCTCTAGCATTTGTCCGGAATTTATTTTCCCACCTTCAGGTGAAAGAAATTTGTCATCACCTTCTTTAAGCTCTATTTCAAATTGGTCTATTTAAGGCTATCATGAAATAGACATTGCAACTACAAATTGCATTCAAGTTGAAAATTTTAAAATGCAGATTCATAGTTACAGTTGGATTAAGTATTTTTTTACCATTTACTGGAATTAACATTTATTTTTTGTAAAATATCTATTCATAATTTTGAATCTTTTTTTTCTTTTAAGTAAGACATCTTCATAGTTTTCCTTTTCTGTTGCATATGTTACAAATATTTTCCCCCTTGACTCTTAATTGAATTTTAGGGTTGTTTCATGGTCTTATTATTATAAATAGGTTTTATAGGATCAAATCATCATTCTTTTCCTTTAAGGTTACTGTTGGTCCTAGAAGCTATTTCCTACTTAAAGCTAGTAAAATATTGTCTCCAATTTTCATATATATACATATGTGAGTGTATAACTATACATAATATGTTTAATTCATCTAAATTATATTTTTTGTATCAGGTACATTAGAAATATTATTTTTAGTTTTTCTCTTTTTTTTATTTGAACAAAGACCTGCTTATTTTCTCACCATCATTTCTCATTTCTAGCTCACCCTTTTACCACAGATTTTAATTTTCATCTTCATCATACAGAAGCTTCCTCCTATAGGAATATGAGTAAATAATTGTTAAGGTCTACAATAATAAAATAATTTGTATTATGCAAAGTATTTTATTATAGATTGAACTACAAAATAGCTTATTGGAGTTTATATAATTGAGATGTAAAGTGTTGAACAGAAGAGCCACATTAAAAAAAATACATTGAAAATAATGATGTAACATAATAGATCTTTTAACATGAGTATAAGTCACACAAAATATTTCACAGTGTCTAAAAGTGATATGCATTGCAATCTTAATGTAATTTAGAATATAGCCCGTCTATATCCAATATTGAAAAAGTGAAATTCTCAGTGTTATTTATACCTGATAACCTCTGGCGGTCATAGAAAAAGACAATATGTGGGCTTTGCATTGCATGTGTCCTTGAGTCAACCATTCCATGAGTATGAGGTAAAATGCAGGAAGATCTTAAAAAGTGCTTCAAACTATTAACGCATGTGTCCAGAGGATCACTAAGACCACGCTTGGATTCAATGAATCACCAGAAAGACTCAAGGAACTCATAGAAGCTGGTATACTCTCAGCTACAACTATTGTAGTGAATATAAACCAACTGAAATCAGCAAAGGGAAAAAGCTCATAGGGGAGAGTCTAGGTCAGACATTTGCAAGCTGCCGGTTGTCTTCTCTTGGTGTTGTCGTGCCTGCAACACTTAATCCTCACAGTAACTATGCATGACAACACGTATGGACTACTGCCAACCAGGAAAGTTTATCTAAGGCTCAGTGTCCAGGGATTATATTGGGTGTAGTTCTTGTAGGTATGGAGCATCATTCTCCTACCTGGCTGACCTTATTTCTCAGTTTCTAGGTCAAACTGATACTCCATAGCCCAAGGTCCTTACCTTAAACCAGATTGTTACCTTAGTCTTCCTGGTGTGACCCAAGGCCCCAGGTAAAAATAATCATTTTTATTAAGCATGATATTCTGAGGCTTTAGAAGTTACCGCTCAAAAGCTGGTCAAGTGGTAAGCTTGCTATGGAATATATAGATACCGGTAAGAGTTTGTACAACCTAGGCCTGCTGAGTTAATTCTTTACTACACAGTGTACAACTTATGAACTAAAAAAATATCACAGAGATACTAATTAGGAACATGACTGCCAAAAAAAAAAAAAAAAGGCAATATGCATCCTGCCTTTAGCATCCTAGAGTAAATTAATAATATTTGAAAATACATTCACGAGCATATTTCAAATTTAGAAACCACAATGCATAATGCTCTTATTGTCCTAATTTCTTTTTTTGAAATAAATTTCCTCCAACAGTAGCAGAAGAACATTCTGGAAAGAACTCTCTTGTCATTTTCCATACAAGTTGAGCAACATGATGAGCCATTAGTGGATGTAAAGATGCACTGCAATCTCCAGAAACCTCTTGAGGGTATCAGAAAAATATCCTATTTGAATATTAGGAAGTAAGAAAGTCAATCTGGTCTGATCTATGCAACTTGGCCTTTGAATACCTAAGTTGCTGTCAATCATCCTTCCTGAATTAATGTTTAGCACAGCAGGAACTACTAACTTATGCAAAACCAAACTGCTGCCTGTCAATAAGACACAAATTTTAAAGTTTTCTATTTGCAAAAAAGACACATTTATTGTCAAGTGATATTTCATTATTTTAAAGATACCTTTGTAGGTAAGTACATAAATAAAATGCATTATAGTTATGCAGCCCATAAAGTTCTGCTATAAAAAGACCTCAAACTAAAATATTCCCTTTATATGTTTTTATACTATGTAAATAGAACAGGTATTGTAGTGCATTAAAGACATATTTATAAGATAACAAAAATCAATATTTAAAGATTAATTCATATATTTGAATGTAATTGATAATAGTGCTAATAATGCAACCCATCAATACAATGCTAGTTTCTTAAACATTGCTATGCAAATATTCTAGGCATAAATTCCTCCTTATATACTTTAACCTTATGCTAATGAAGGCCTCGATGGTACTAACTCAGAAAATGATTTTTTTAAAAACTAAACCATCAACTATGATTTCCAATTTGTTTTCTAACTTTTTTGACAACTGAGATGGTTTTAAGATGGTTAATTTATGAAAAATAAAGAAATAAAACAACATATTGTCCTACTGAGGATTGTAAAAGAATACTGTGATGTTCCTTAAAATCTGTCTGAAATTAACAGAATGCTTTTAATATTAGTCACTTTTTTGGAATAAAATGAAACGTCATATATTCTAGATTTTAAAAAATAAATAAAGCAAAGATATGTGACATTCAGCTCATATGCCGCAGCACTTAAAAGTTTTTGTTGGAAGTACTGTGTTCTGCAAGATACTAAAAATGCCTTGTTTTACTTGATGATGGTTCCCTGGTCTTTCTCATACATAGAAAAAAAGAGTCCCAAGTAATTCAGTATTTCCTCAACTATTTAGAAGGCAACAGAGTATAACTGTTAAGACCTAGCTAGACGTTCAAGTCAGATTGGCCAGATTCTAATTTTGTCTGTACCAATTATTAGCTGTAAAATATTAGTATGTGGAATGCTAATAATATGTAAATAAAATGAATTTTTAGGGATTAAATGGGTTAATCCATGAAAACTCAACACAGGGTCTGGTGCTTTATAGATATTCAGTAAATACTGCCTACTGTCATTTTTTGTTTGCTTTATTTTAAAAATCTCTAGAATATTTAGAGAATAAATGTTGACTGACTCTATAACTGTTTTGAATAACTCTGTGTCCATAAATAGCAACTATATAGTGCTATGTATTTCAAGAATTAGTGTCTGGGGAAGCCGGGATGGCTCAGTGGGTTAAGTGCTCATTTTGCAGCGCTGAGGACAGAGGATCGAATCCTGGCCCCGGCCGTTGCGGACCCATATGCTGAACTGGGAGCTCCCCTAGTTCAGTTCTCTCTCTTTCTCTGTATCTCTCTCTCTCTCTCTCTCTCTCTCTCTCTCTCTCTCTCTCTCTCCAAAAAAAAAAAAAAAAGAATTAGTGTCATCTACACCACTGACAACTAACGGAACTTATGCAATGATGGAAAGAGTCTCTACTCTGTACTATCCATTACAGTCACCAATGGCCACATGTGACGACTGAGCACTTGAAATACAAGGTCAACCAACAAACTATATTGTATTTGTATTTACTTTTAATTAACTTAATTGAACTAGCTGCATGTGGCTACTGACTAATGCATTATACAGTACAGGAATATATGCTTTATTTTTTCATCTATGTTTCCAGTTATGACTGCAGAGTAAAATGCATTCAACTGCATTTGCATTAAAGACAGCAATATCTCAGTTTGCTCACAACTTCCTTAGACACAAAAGTAGTGTTTTTCCTCTGTTCTAATTTAGAGGAATTAAAACGATTTCATACTGGGATCCTGGGTTGCCAGAGCAGAACTATCTGCTGACACTGGCCCTGAAATTCTACATGGAGAGTATAATCGGACTCAGGCTACTGACTAGGTAACAGATACCTGCGCCTGAATGGACACAGGGAGGGGAAACAGCACAGAAGCCAGGGTCTGGATGTTTAAGGACTGGGGTCCATAACCACGGTGGGTCCAGAACGTCTCCTGACTGACAGCCCGCAGCGGTTAAAAGGCTCTTTCAGGGCTCGCTCTGCCATTAAATATAATTCCTCTAAGGTCAGTCCTTTAAAATTTTCTGATGCATCCCACTGGCCAAGTCCAGCCGAAAGCCAGAGGCACCGGAGTACTGCTGATGCCAGCCACAGGGCTCTGCCTGCTGGGGAGAGGTAAGCGGGGAAGTGGCTTTGCAGCAGCCAGGGAAGACTACTAACTGTCATCTACGTGCAACCGTGACACTGCCGCAGGCATCCAGGAGCTATAGCGCCATCCTGTGCTTAAACCGCGCAGCTCAGCGTGCAAGCAGACAGAACGCAGGACGCAGACGCAAAACAAAAACAAGCTGAGCTACAGAACGTGCTGACAACTTGCAATTCCTGCAAAGTGGAACTTCTGCTTCTTACGTTACATGAGATCTTTTTACACCCTTAGAATATGTGTCCTCTGTTTTTGCTTAATCTAGATATAATTTCTGTTATTTTTTTAACAAAATACTTCGCTATGTTTAAATATTCTATCCCGTGCCTCTGTTCTCCTTTCCCAAAGTAAGTAAAATCAGACCCATGGTTAATTTTAAAGAAGAAATATATTCATTACTTATTTTTAGTTAAATAAAACCATATCACTACACAAGAGTTTGGACCCAAATAAATATGTCCTCGTGGTTTAAATGTCTCTGTACTTCAAAACTAATCAAAATTCCTTTTGAGAATTTTATTACCACAAACAATAACCATAAGAAAAAAATTCTGAAAGACAATTGTATGTATGCAAGTGTATGTGTGTGTATATATATATATATACACACACACATATATATATACACACACACACACACACATACATATACACACATATATATGCATGTGATATCAAAGAGTAATAAACATAACATAGCTACTCATTATATATTCTACCAAAAGTCTACTATTTAATCTTTAGCTTTTGTTATTTGTGTTATGTTTATAATTATATGTAAGCAAATATGGAAAAATGCCTGATATATATAAGTATTTCCTACTGGAATTTTAGGATTTTTGCTTATCAATGTTTACTAAAAATATATATATAATATTAAGCAATAATAATCAAAGTTGTGATTCACTGAGTACTTTCTATATGCCAGACATTTTTGTGAAGTGCTCTACATACTTCATTAAACTTAACTCTCAAAACAAAGTGAGTGACATAGTTCCACTTACCACAGAAGTAAATTGTGCCAAAGCATTAAACTATTGACCAAGGATAACCCTGAATTAAAGAGCTGAGCTGTAACTCAAGTCCAAATCTAATCCAAAGGCTAGACTCTTAATCACTATGATGTAATACTTTTTATCATCTACTTTTCCCTTTTAACTTTTGAAGTAAAACATATTTCAAAAGAAATTGAATCTCTTTTCACAGAAATGCTTAAAGCAAATTATAAACCATAATCTTCTAAAACAAGTTAATTGTAATCTCTTCATAGAAAGGAGAATGAGGGGTATTTTCTTTCAAACACCACTTAAAACTCTCTGGTTTATAATTATGCTAATTCACCTTCTCATATCAATGACACTGATGACAATGGAGAGAAGGGCCCACCTATTCAAACTCTTCCAGCTACGCACAGCCACCAGCCAACCTGTCAGCTGAATTCAGCCTCATGCATGACTCAAGGTGACACTAGCAGAAGAATGAGCCAATAAACACAAATACAGAATCATAAAAAATAATAAAAGTGTTTTTGTTTGAATTCATTTATTTGTTAATATCATTCAACAACTGAAATAGAAATTGGCTCTTGAAAGTTGGGTGCTACTATAACTGAAATCTAAAACATATGACACTGGGTTTGGTTCTGGTGTTAGGCTAAAGCTGGAAAAATGGTGATAGAACTGTTGAAGGCTGGGAAACTTGAGTTTTGTCATAGTGTAAACCTTTGCAAAAGTGTTCCTTGCATATCCCCCCAAAACTTCTGAATGTGGACAAGGACAGCATTAAACAGAACACTGATCATGCCAGTTGGATTTTCCTAGATGTAAACTGATAATATATCGAAAGAGAGTCAAAAATAATTGCTTATTTGCTAGCATAATTTAAAAGAAATACAGAAGGTCCAAGATTTGCTGGGTTAAAAATAAAACTGTCTCGTATCCTCAGTCTCCCATATAATTATTAAAAAAATTAAAGATATAAAAGAATTGAGGCCACCAAAAAACAAATGAACAAACAAACAAAAAACCCCTCCAATGTTGTGACTATAACACACCTTGTCAGGACCTCTGAAAGTCTTTAGCTGGTGCCTCATAGACTCACTCAGCTGGACCAAGGACTGTTTAGCATCTTGCGTGTGCTATCTTCAAGCAGTCTCATGTATGGTCCAAGATACAGAGATAGCTTTCCGTACTGGTGGTAGCCTCTGGGCCTCTAACTTCATATGGGAAGAAAGCATACTAATAAAGCTACTCAGCTGTTCATCATCGAGGGCTATGCAGAAAAAATCCAGCCATTGTGAATATAATGACAATGCTTACATGGCTGAATACCCTCCGAAAAGCTCTCATCTGTCTTTTCTTACTGAAAAGTAAAGACATCTCTGAGTGTGAAGACCAGACCACAAGTGGTGCAGCTAAGAGAAAAGGAAAACAATAGACTAGGGACTTATCACCAGGGAGCAGAACAAGGTCCTAACCAAAGAATATCCCCACATCCAAAGGTGAAAGAACTGGTAATGGGTCACTGGTTGGGTTTCAGAATCACTACAGAGCACAGCAAATATGTTCCAATTCTTCATGTTTTTGAACAGGAGTGTCTACTGCAGCTTCCCTATCTCACCACTGTGTGTTGATGCATGGGGGCAAATAGCTTGTCTTTCCAGCCTCTTTACTAAAAGATGTCAGGGGAGCCACATGGGAGAAGAGTTATCTGTATCTAAATCAAATGTGCATTATTAGATGCTGGATTTCGAGCTTGAGGTCTGTCATATGTTCAAATGTAATCCCCATCCCCACGCCCCACCACCCAAATTAGTATGCTGAGGTCCTCACCCTCAAGTTCCTCAAAATGTGACCTTATATGGAGATAGGGTCTTTGCAGAGGTAATCACCCACATTAAAAGGAGGTCAGTAGGATTGGCCCTAATCCAATAAGCCCAGTATCCTTATAAAAGGAAATGTGGAGGCATGTGCACAAAAAGCACAACATATGAACAGACACAAGCAGAAAACTAGCATTGGTGAGTCCAGGAGAGAGACCTGGAACAGATCCTTCCCTCACAGCCCTCAGGAGGAAGTAAGCACGGGATATCTTGATTTCAGACTTCTAGCTTCCAGAGTTCGGATAAAAAAGTTTCTGTTGTTTAAACCAGGGGTGCCCAACCCTCAGGCCACAGACAGGTACCAGTCCATGGCCTGTTAGGGACCGGGTTATGTAACAGGAGGTGAGTTGTCAGCAAGCAAGGAAGCTTCGTCTGTATTTACAACGTCTCCCCATCACGCCCCATCACTTGCATGACTGCCTGAGCTCCGCCTCCTGTCAGATCAGTGGAGGCTTTAGATTCTCACAGGAGGGTGAACCCTACTATGAACTGTGCATGCATATCGCCCACTACCCAAACCCATCCACAGAAAAATCTTCCACAAAACCAGTCCCTGGTGACAAAAAGGTTGGGTATCTCTGGTTTAAATCATCCAGCTCATGATTGATAAGCACTCTCTCTTCTTTGCTTTGTTCTTGCAATTCAATACATGTAATTGACAAAAATCCCTTTTTTTCCTCTCCTGTTATTAATTTTTGGTCTGTGGCTTTTTACTCCAAACTTTACTTGGGTATAGAGGAGGAAAATTATTTTGGTAGGCTAGAAACTAGAGTGTTTCTACACAGTGTTTACCTCAGAGGGGGGAATTTTTTTTACTTGAAATCTGTTAAATAATTGAAAGCTTTTAACTCTTAGTAGTGGAACTTTTCATGTATTTGGTAAACTAGCTATAGTTGCAACAGCAGAACTGGATAGGTTAAGCATTCAGGCTCTGGAGACCGATTACTTACAAATATGTCGAGTCCTGCATCTATCTCTTATCAGCTGTTTGCATTTGGTTGTTATGTAACCTTCTGTACTTTCATTTTCTCACCTGTACAATGGAAATAATAAGAGGATGATGAGAGTTTCTATTGCATGGGTTTGTTCTCTGCTTCAGTGACCACAAACATGCTGCCAGGCATTGTGAAGGCTCGCTTATGCTAGCCCTATAACCATGCCATTATCAGCTCTCCCCTGACTTTACATACAGTGCCCTTTTTACTCAAATATAGCCCCAGATTGGCTCAACTCTTTCCACCCGAAATTAGATGTTATTGCCCCGTTTCTTTTTGGTATCACTAAATATCACTAATTTTAAATACGTTAACTCAGTGTTAAGGAAAAGTAGTCATAAAAATTAAGGTAGATTATTTAATCGTTAAAATGGGATTCTAGATTTGCATAAATAAAAATATCCATGTGAATTATAATATTTTAAACATACAATTTAATGTTTAAGTATTGCTATCTAGAAAAAGGATAAGGAGCACTTTCCTACAATCAAACTCTAAGAATGATGAGTACAAATCAGAAATAATTTCTTAAAAGGAGCATTTTAATTTTTCAAAATACAACAAAGGGTAATTGAAATGAAATACATAGAAATCCCTAATTACCTACTGGCCTAATTTGTACAGATCCACTTCCCATGGTAGTTGATTACCTCATTGACACATTCCTTTTATCGATTAAGACTACATTCACTTGACTCATTGAAGTACTCATCACGACCTGTTTTTCCTACATTGTCAGGTCAATATCCATTTTTTCATTTTTACTTAAAAAAAAAATCTCTGAATTATCAGAGTAGAAACAAAATCAGAGTTGGCAGTACTTTGTAGTGGAGACTTGGGTCCAAGATTGCTGCCCCTGCCCAGTTAATGTGACTTCAGGCATGTTATTAACTAGCTATGTGATTTGGGCAAGTTAATTATTTCTCTAACCCGCTTCTGCATAACTACTGCATAGAAGATGAGAGTCCTAAGGTATACTACCTCCAAGGTATCTTTCAGCTCTGATCTACTATGGCTCAGATGTGCCCTAACATTTTAAATTTATTTTATTTTTTGATTACCAAGAGAATTGTGAGTTATTTCAAGGGACATAATCAAATTCTCAAATCTTTCGGAAAATACTGAAATCCTCAATGCAATCTGCAGCAACATATGTTGGGTCAAATTTCTATCAGCATTATCAAATAGGTTATTTTAATGTGTAGTAATCGCAAACATATAGAGAAACCACTAACCTATAATCTTGAAAAAATATCGTATAGATGTAACACATACTTCCTCACTAGGTTTCCGTAGATAAAAGAAAAAATGTGTTAGCTGAATGTCCTCAAACCTCATCAGCCTAATTATAATAAATCACGTTAAAAGATTCATCGTGTGCTACATGGATGGTATTCTCACTGCAGAAATGCAGCATGTCAGTTTCCTTTCGAGGTTGTTTTCCATCTGTTTGTTTTGTTCAAGAGTTTTCAGATTATTCGGTGCCCTGTTGAGTCAAGCCCTCGGTGCTGCACTCCTCAGGTCTCCTCACCATGTTTCCTGTGGTCTCAGAAAGCACTGCTCTGCCACTGACCCCTGTGTCACCTAGGAGCTGTATGAGCCACACCCATCAGTGCCACACAACCTGCCCCACACCCTCTTTCAGGCCCTGCTGCTCCCATGACCACTTTCCTGGGCTGCCAAATTGCATATTCTACTGCACGACTTGGACAAAATTCTCATTTTTCCTTGCTAGTGGAGGATGCTTCCTCCTTTTCTATCGATGAACATTTTAGGAAGACCCCACAGTCAAGCTGTTTAAGGGATCAGATGTTACAACGCTTTTGGTTTTACAAGCAGCCTTGTCTTCCTCAGGATACACAGCTGTCCAGACCTGAGTTCTATTCCAGGCCTAGCGCTCAGTCGGGTGACTCATGTGGGATCCCTTTGCCCATGTAGCTGTTACCCTCCTTCCTCAATAGGTTCTCCTGAATCCCCTGTGCATATCTGAACCCCAACTGTGAAGAGGCCGAAGGCCTGGGCAAATCCTCAGATGCAGCCAGATGCAGGTGAGAGGCAGTACTGGGGGTGGGGGGCAACATGGTGGGCATGACCTAACAAAACCTGGACAATTTAACAGAATCCATTTCCTGATTGGGCTGATACACAGAATATGCATAAGGAAACACTGCTGAGGCTAACCTCAAAATTATATGAAAGACATGCCATTACGTAGCCCGAATGTGCTCTAGAAATCTGTAATCCACAGTAACTCGAGACAACAAGTTTATAATAGCAATAAGCAAGTTTTATGGTCAAAATCCAAGCAGAAGTTTGACCAGTGAATGCACTCCTTAATGAGTTAACAAACAAACAAGTAAAAAAGAAAATGTTTTTCTAATAACCGGTTCATCGCTTTTTAAAACAGCAATTATAAAACCACAATAGTTATTTAGAAAACAGAAAATCAACAAAAGTAGGAGGCGTTGAGGGACCAGGCTGGAAATCACCGTCTTAAAATAATTCTTATTTTGTATTGGAGTTTCCTTCCTAGTTTAAGTCCTTTCTGTATATTGTTGCTATTGCTGTTGGTGTTATTGATGTTTTAACATTGCTGCTACTGCTATACTATCCAACCAACTTTATCAACTTTGCTTTTATATTAAGATTATTACA